>CAHIKZ030005157.1:0-105000 GCA_903632075.3 Acanthosepion pharaonis | reverse complement strand
AAAAAAAAAAGAAAAAAGGTAAAAAAAAGAAAAAAAAAAAAAAAAAAAAAAAAAAAAGAAAAGAAAAACGTAAAAAAAGAAAAATTAAAAAAGAAAAGTAAAAAAAGTCAAAAAAAAAAAAGTAAAAATAAGAAAAGTAAAAAACGAAAAAAAAAAGGTAAAAAAAGAAAAAAAAAAAAAAAAAAAAAAGTAAAAAGAAAGAAAAAGGGTAAATGAAAAAAAAAGTAAAAAAAGAAAAAAAAAAGTACAAAAAGCAGTCAAAAAAAAAAAAAGGTAAAAAAGAAAGGTAAAAAAAAAAAGAAAAAAGTACAAAAGAAAGTCAAAAAAGAAAAAGGTAAAAAAGAAAAACTACAAAAAGAAGTCAAAAAAAAAGTAAAAAAAAGAAAAGAAAAACTGTAAAAAAAGAATAGAAAAAGTACAAAAGAGAAGTCAAAAAAGAAAAAAGTAAAAAAAAGAAAAGAAAAAATGTAAAAAATGAAAAGAAAAAATGTAAAAAAAGAAAAGATGTAAAAAATGAAAAGAAAAGATGTAAAAAATGAAAAGAAAAAATGTAAAAAATGAAAAGAAAAGATGTAAAAAATGAAAAGAAAAAATGTAAAAGAAAGAAAAAAGTTTTTGCATGGATAGAAGTAGAAAGAAGTAATAAAAAAGTATAGTACAAAAGTTTTTAAAAAATAGTACAAAAGTTTTTAAAAAATGAAAAAAAAGTGCAAAAAATAAGAATTATAGCAGTACAAAAAATATTAAATAAAGAAGTAAAAAAAATGAAAAAGAAAAAAGGTAAAAAGAAAAGAAAAAGTATAAAAGACAAGTCAAAAAAGTCAAAAGTCAAAAAAGTCAAAAAAGAAAAGTAAAAAAAGAAAAAAGTAAAAAAAAGAAAAAAGTAAAAAAAAAGAAAAGAAAAAAGGTAAAAAAAGAAAAAAGGTAAAAAAAGAAAAGAAAAAATGTAAAAAAAAAGAACAAAAGTCAAAAAAAAAATTTTTTTAAAAAAAGTAAGAAAAAGTACAAAAGAGAAGTCAAAAAAAAGTAAAAAAAAAACAAAAAAAAGTTCCAAAAGAGAAGTCAATAAAGAAAAAAAGTAAAACAAAAGAAAAGAAAAAAGGTAAAAAAAAGGAAAGAAAAAAAGTAAAAAAAGAAAAGAGAAAAGGTTAAAAAAAGAAAAGAGAAAAGGTTAAAAAAAGAAATAAGAAAAAGAAAGAAAAAAAGGTAAAAAAAGAAAGGAAAAAGTACAAAAGAGAAGTAAAAAAAGGTAAAAATAGAAAAGAAAAGGAACAAAAGAGCAGTCAAAAAAGAAAAAAGGTAAAAAAAGACAAGAAAAAAGTAAAAAAAAGAAAAGAAAAAGTACAAAAGAGAAGACAAAAAAAGGTAAAAAAAGAAAAGAAAAAAGGTAAAAAAAGAAAAAAGGTAAAAAAAGAAAAAGGTAAAAAAAGAAAAAAGGTAAAAAAAGGAAAAGAAAAAGTACAAAAGAGAAGTCAAAAAAGAAAAAAGGTAAAAAATGAAAAGAAAAAAAGGTAAAAAAAAGAAAAAGGTTTTGTATGGATGTATATAACCAATTAAAAGAAGTAGAAAGAAATAATAAAAAAATATAGTACAAAAGTTTTTAAAAAATAGTACAAGTTTTTAAAAAATGAAAAAAAGTACAAAAAATAATAATTAAAAAGAAAAAAATAAAAAAAGAAGTTAAAATAATGAAAAGAAAAAAGGTAAAAAAGAAAAAAGTAAAAAGAAAAGAAAAAGTACAAAAGAGAAGTAAAAAAAAAGTAAAAAATACAAAAAAAAGGTACAAAAGAGAAGTCAATAAAGAAAAAAAAGAAAAAAAGGTAAAAAAAGAAAAGAAAAAGTAAAAAAGTAAAAGGAAAAATTTAAAAAAGAAAAAAAGTAAAAAAAGAAAAAAAAAAAAAAGAAAAAAAAAAAAAAAAAAAAAGAGAAAAAAAAAAAAAAAAAAGAAAAAAAAAGTACAAAAGTCAAAAAAAGAAAAAAAAAAAAAAAAAAGGTAAAAAAGAAAAAGAGAAGTCAAAAAAGAAAAAAAGTAAAAATAAGAAAAGAAAAGGTACAAAAATGGAAGTCACAAAAAAGGTAAAAAAAATAAAAGAGAAAAGGTAAAAAAAAGAAAAAAGGTAAAAAAGAGAAGAAAAAGTACAAAAGAGAAGTAAAAAAAGGTAAAAATAGAAAAGTAAAAAGTAAAAAAGAAAGAAAAAAGGTAAAAAAAGAAAAAACTACAAAAGAGAAGTCAAAAAAAAAAGAAGAAAAAAGTAAAAAAAAAAAAGAAAAAAAGAAAAAAGAAAAGAAAAGGTAAAAAAGAAAAAAGAAAAAAGAGAAAAAAAAAAGAAAAAAAAAAAAAAAAAAAAAGAAAAAAAAAAAAAGAAAAAAAGAAAAGAAAAAAGTAAAAAAAAAAAAAAAAAAAAAAAAAAAAAGAAAAGAAAAAAATAAAAAAAAAAAAAAAAACGTAAAAAAAAAAAAAAAAAAAATTAAAAGAGGAAAAAAGAAAAAAAAAAAAAAAAAAAAAGAAAAAGTAAAAAAGAAAATCCAAAAAAAAAAAAAGGAGAAAAAGAAAAAAAAAAAAAAGAAAAAAGAAAAAGTACAAAAAAAAGAAAAAAGTAAAAAAGAAAAAAGGTAAAAAAAGAAAAGAAAAGTAAAAAAAGAAAAAAAAAAAAAAAAAAGAAAAAAAAAGTAAAAAAATGAGAAAAAAAGTAAAAAAAAAAAAAAAAAAAAAAAAAAAAGGAAAAAAAAGTAAAAAAAAGAAAAAAAAAAAGGTAAAAAAGAAAAAAAAAGAAAAAAAAAAAAAAAGAAAAAAAAAAAGAAAAGAAAAAAAAGTAAAAAAAAGAAAAAAAAAAAGTAAAAAAAGAGAAAAAAAAGAAAAAAAAAAAAAAAAAAAAGAGAAAGTCAAAAAAAGAAAAAAGAAAAAAGAAAAGAAAAAAGTAAAAAAAGAAAAGAAAAAGTAAAAAAGAGAAGTCAAAAAAGAAAAAAGGTAAAAAAAGAAAAGACAAAAGGTAAAAAAAGAAAAGAAAAAGTACAAAAGAGAAGTGGTAAAAGAAAAAAAAAAAAAAAAAAAAGAGTAAAAGAAAACAAATCTCATAAAAGTACTTTCTTATTTCATGATATGAAACCATCTATAAAGAAAGAGTCACATAGAATTCTCATATCTATTCTATATATTGATATATATTCTGTTTTCTTGAAATGATAACTAGCATAGATCAATAAAAAATACCATGTGATTGGTTTTATATTTATTGGTCATGCAGCTTAAAATAGATTCTTTCTAAGATTTAAAATCTAGTTTGGAAAACTACAGGTGTCATAATTGATTGACTGATTTTTGATGATTTATCAACCCTTCATAAAGCTGGAAGATATTTTGGATTGTAAAAATAATTCTTTTATTTTATTTATGAGTGTATATTGCATTAGCAAATACTTTGTAAAAAACAATGATATTTCCAGATACAAGTCCTACTATTTAACCCATAGTTGGGAGAAGGGATCAATTCATGCCTTTTCCATGGGTATTTGTGTGCAACTAAATGTAACAAACTCAACTGGAATTTGAACACTAACCCTCTAATTTCTCATCCTGAGACACTGCCCATTATACCAATTCCACACAATTCATGAAGCATTCTACTTAAGACATTTTAAACAATTTCAGTCTTAAGCATGTAGAGACAGTTTTAGTAATGTTTCTTTTTTTTTTTTTTTTTTAGACTTTTCTCTGTTATTAATCATTAGTCTTACCTGTCGAGTTCGTGAAACTGGTCAGTATTTACTTTGTTGAGTTGATCAACAAGTCGGTTTGTGAGTTCCTGAGCACGGCTAGCCAAGCTGACAATTGTGGGAACACTACAAAGAGAAATTAGACTTCTTTAATGTACGTATAGTTTTCAGTTGTAAGCAAATCCTCTATTTGCTTACAACAGAAAAAGGGAAAAGATTTGATTCCAAAAGAAAAAAAAAGAAACAAAAGTTTGCTTCCAACAGAAAAAAAATAAAGGTTTGCTTCTGACAGAAAAAAGGAAAAAATTTGCTTCTGACAAAAAAGATTTGACTACAAAGAAAACCTAAACAAAAGTTTTCTTCTGACATGAAAAATTCAAAGATTTGCTTCTGAAAAAAAAAAAAACATCAAAGATTTGCTTACAACAGAAAAAAAAGAAAGTTTGCTTCCATCAGAAAAAAGCAAAGGTTTGTTTCTGACAGAAAAAAAAAAGATCTGTTCCTGATAGAGAAAAGAAAACAAAAAAAACAAACAAAGGTTTGCTCCTGACAGAAAAAAAAACAAAGGTTTACTTACAGCAGAAAAAAAAGGCAAAGGTTTGATTCCAAAAGAAAAACAAAAAGTTTGCTTCTAACAAAAAAAAAAAAAAAAAAAAAAGTTTGCTTTTGACAAAAATGGTCCACATATTTTTATAATTTAGTAAATGTTTATAAATTTAAAAATAAAAAATTGTTTTAATATTTATTTTTTTATAAATTGGTAAATGATAAATATTCCATTAGTTTTAAGACAACTGTATTAATTTTTAGAATATTGTAAATATAAAAATCATTCTTTTAAATAAACAATCTAATAAATAGTTTCATATTTTTGTTGTAAATTCTCAAGAACAAAAAATCATATAAATTCATTTTCATCATATGTTTAGGTTTTATTACTAATCATGGCTCTTTAAAACAGTAAACATTGCCGAGAGGTGAAGTAATAGCAGTGTCAAGAGAAAAACCATTCTTTTGGCACACAGATTTTTTGTTGGCATGAAGGTCATAGTTTATGCTTTTTTTTATCTGACAAGTGTTGTGGTCTAAGAAACATTTAAAGAATGCAAATCTACAAAAATTATTAGCCCCCTCCAAAAAAAAAAAAACACCACAATTTTCCCTATATTTTATTAGTGAACCAGTCTATTTAAGTAGTTTTCACAATAACAAGGTACTCATATGGCTTGAGTTCACTTCGCTACTGATCTAACTTGTTAACCATTACTCTACATCTGGCCACCATTGTTGCTATCCTGCTGGCCAGAGGTATTTATTAATACTGATACTTGTTAGAAATTGGTTCTTAGTTGGTAAGCAATTGGAGCTGTGATTAACTGGTCACGCATACTAAATCAGTGATGAGAACTTTGTACTTCCCTGGGTGTTCCATGAATGTACCCTTTGAACCCAAAAATATTTATTCTGAAAAACATTTGCAGAAAGAGTAGAACTTACCAATGATCAGTTTCACTGCTGCAGCCACTGTTTAATCGGTAATCATCTGAGAAATTTTTCAGGTAGTTTCTTTGTTGTTTCTCTAACTCAACCTGTCAGAAAAATTCAATTAAATGAATGCAACAATCTAAAATAATAAACAAACATAATACCAAAGAAAGCAGACCAGAAGAAATGAAAATAAATTATAAAAAATAATCTTTATTTACACTATTTTATTTATTTATTAATTAACCCCAAGGAAAGTGATACTGCCAGTAAAGAAAGTTTGGAAAGCTTACAGGACAAACTGAAGTCAAGAGGAATAGAGATAATCCCCAAGCAACCTACATAATGAGCTTGTGTAAATGGATGGCAGAAAAAGGATTGGGAGTGATAATAAAAATGCAAACATTGCTAAAAGCTACAAAGGTTTGTTTGTTTGGTTTGTTTTACGTCATATCAACCAAAATGGGTTATTTAATGCCTACAATTTTTTTCCTGGTAATATTTTGTTTTGTCAAAAATCTATTTCTGGTAATATTTTGCCTTCAAAAATCTATTTCTGGTAATATTTTTTTTCCAAAAAGTATTGCTGGTAATAATTTTTTTCTTCAAAAAACTATTGCTGGGAATAATGTTTTACAAACTATTTTTGGTATTAAAACCTATTTTAACACTTTCATAGTATTTTTACCCCAGTTTTGGGGGTTAACTATTTGCTCATAGCTTGGACCCTAACAGGTGCTACCACCCCAGGGTAGGGTGGACCTGGGAACACCAACAATTAAGAGGTGATTCCACGCTCCTCCAACCTGATCAGAGGCATTGCTGTTGAACGTATTTTATCATCTTACCCAAGATGCAGATGTAGTTTATCATCATACCCAGGATAGGAAAGCTACAAAGGATAGGAAGTTGTAGAGAGCCATGATTGTCCACATCTTGAAGGTGCACAAGTTGTAGAGAGTCATGGCTGTCCACATAGAAGATTATTACAAGTATTTTAATATATACGGTGACTTACCAATAGTCTTTCAAGTGTCATTTTTTCAGCAGATTCTTTCATAGAGTGATTAGTGTTTTCCAAGAATGTGCTAATTAATGCCATAATTTCCACAGCACCCGTTGGAAGATCTCGATGAGTGACAAACGTTTGGTTTTGGAAAATCCTGAAAAATGAAATACAATAATGAAGAAAATTTTTTTTAGAAGTTTAGGAGTATTAATGAAATGATGGAATCAAAAGAATTCAAAGGAAATACACTAGATTTCATTTTAGCATTATACGTAATAACAAGGGACTCTTCTTAGGCTTGAACTCGCAACTCTAGCTAATACTCAACTGATTGAGCTTGTTACCAAAAAAAAAAAAAAATGGTAATCAGATATTCTATTTTAGCCATGTTGACAGTATAGAAGAATATAATATATAAATTTCTATATATCAGAAAAATATCTGATGAAGTCCTTCTAGAGAAGTGGCTCTTAACTTTTTCTTTTGATTGATGTTTTTTTTTTAATAGGGTCCCTCCAAGCCATTTACTTTCACAAAAGCTCATTTTACAATTTCTGGAACAAATAAAAAGTAATATTAAACTACATATGAGCTTCAAAACTGTTTTAAAAACCAAATGAAATAAACTTTTTTTAGTAATGTACGGCAAGATTGTGTTGGGGCTGGGGGGGAAAATACCTAGCTCTTCCAGCAATTATAGGGGTGAATAGGTGGAGAGGTGAAAGAGATGGGTGGTAATAAAAGACCCCGACAACTTGAGGAATAAATATGCCCATGGAACTGACTTCACAAGACACTGGGTCTTGCCAACTGCTGTTTTTTCCCTGCTTTTATTGGCATGAGGGATTTTACAAAGACCCAGAACTTGACCAGTTGTTGAGAGGCCCATATCTAGACATGCCAAAATGTCCAGCTGTTAATGGGAAAAAAACCAAGAGTAACTGGTGTAGGCAAACATGTGTGAATGTGATTCAGAACCTCTTTTGTGTCTGTACTGACATCCATTTGCTACACTTTTATTTCAGAAAAAAAAAATGCCCTGCACATAAATGCACACACAAATCTAAAAAGTTCTGCACAATAAAAAAAATAAAGTTATAAAAAATAAAAAATTCAGCACATAAATGCACACTAGTAACATAAAAGATACTTGAAAATTATTTTATTACATAATTTAAGTTCATTAGAACTAAAATATAGAGGACAACAGAGTTGGATCACTGTGGCCCCTTTCATTGAACTTGGCCACCTCCCACCTCCCAAAATTTACCAGGAGGCCCCTTGTAGCTAATTGGGGTCCCTGGTTAAGAACCACTGTTCTAGGGGATGAAAAACGTAATATGGAAATTTTGTTTTCCACTTTGTCATTTATTTGCCTAGCATGATCCATATAAATGCAACATACACTGTATACCAAAGTATATATGATAGTAAACTTGGTATACCAAAGTATATATGATAGTAAACTTGGTATACCAAAGTATATATGATAGTAAACTTGGTATACCAAAGTATATATGATAGTATATACCAAAGTATATGATAGTAAACTTGGTATACCAAAGTATATATGATAGTAAACTTGGTATACCAAAGTATATATGATAGTAAACTTGGTATACCAAAGTATATATGATAGTTAACTTGGTATACCAAAGTATATATGATAGTAAACTTGGTATACCAAAGTATATATGATAGTAAACTTGGTATACCAAAGTATATATGATAGTAAACTTGGTATACCAAAGTATATGACTTGGTATACCAAAGTATATATGATAGTTAACTTGGTATACCAAAGTATAATAGTTTATAGTACAACTAGAGAAGATATATGATAGAGTGCTATATTGAATGGATTTATACCAAAGATTACAAGTTATATGACCTCGGGTATACCAAAGTATATATGATAAACTTGGTATACCAAAGTATAATTTTATAGTTTAGAGAAGATTCTTTTATAAATGGATTATTATTTGACCTGATGTTGAGGTATTTCAATGAAATGTATTATATTTGTGATGTTGAGCATCATTAGAACAATTACAATTACCATGAGAATATTTATAGAAAAGTGATGGGGGAAATCACATTAAGACAATAGGAAAGTGACTGAAACCAAGATGCCAGAATTTTTGCTTTACTTGAGGTAATTTGCTTTTTAAGCCCTGTGATAAATAAGTATCTAATAAAAATTTCTGGAACCTGTAAAAAGCATGATTATTTACAAAATAAAAAAAAAAATGATTAAAAGGAAATAATAATTAATGTGCAAACTTTGCATGAACTTTGTAATGCTCCTCTCTAGCATTTATTTTTAGTTTGTAAATAATCATACTCTTTACAAAGTTTGTGCATTAATTATTATTTATTTTATTTTTAATTTAAAAAAAAAACTTTATTTTATTATTTGTTTTTAATTTAAAAATAAAGCTTTAATATAAAAAACAACAGCTGTCATTGCTTTTCTACACAGAAAAAAAGGTTTACTATAAAAAAAAACAACAACACTTGTCATTGCTTTTCTACACAGAAAAAGGGGTTTATTATAAAAAAAACAACACTTGTCATTGCTTTTTTACTTAATTTAAGTGCACAGTAATTTAGACGAGTAAGAGAAGTAAAAAGGCTGTTAATTAAGCTTCCATGTGCAAAATGTTCCAAAGTGAATGTAGTTAAACAAGGCCAGTAATAGCTGACGGATGAATATGACTGAGTCTGAAATTTTATTGCCAATAACTCCAAAACAGTAGATTTTATCAAAATTTCTTTGTTATTTTTTAATTAAGCATGTAAATTTACAACTAAATACGATTCCAGAAATGTTTATTAGATACTTAGCATGGGGCTTAAAAAGCAAATTACCCATATATACTTTGGTATACCAACTTAACTATCATATACATTGGTATGCTGAAATACTAATTTTCCATGGCTGATCTTATTTCTACTTGATTTATATGTTACCTTGACCTGCAACTGTCCACGTTGTTCAGTAGTCTTGTACTAATCTCATATCTTTATTGATACTCTCAACAGTGACTCTTGTGCATTTTTTACACTCCAGCAGGTTTTACCTTTGTTCATGCACTGACTGCTGTGAGGTAAAATGTCAAGGGTTTGATGTCATCATCATCAGCAGCAGAAGTAGTAGTAGTTGTCATAGATCTGTAAGCTTTAGAATGCATGAAAGGATTTATTAAACGCATCAAAACTGTGATATCATATGTTATATACACAATACTGTTTGGCACTTGTTATATATATCTGAGAGTCTAATTACAAGTTACCTTATTGCCAATGGATCTATGAATGATTCTGCTGGGATGGATATGACTGGACACTGCACAATGGACAGATTCACTTACAACATCTGCCAATGAAATATCAACAGATTCTGGTTATATTTTGTCTGTGTTTAGAATCTGAAGAACCAAACTGAAATATGAAACAAATTAAAGTCAGTGACTTACATGAAGTTGCGAAGTGATTCCCGGAGGAGATCCTGTTTCAGCATGATTTGCATAACCAGTTTCTTGATGTAAAAAATAACACTGACATTATTTCTCAGTACCGTTCGATCGATTGCATGTGCATTTGGATCCAGTAGAGGAAATTGAGCTGAAATTGAGAGAAAGTTGCCATCGTGAAACTGTGTTAAGGTTAAAAATTAAAATCTTTTTATTATTCAAAATGCATTTGCTTACTTTGAAAATAAACATTACAGAAAATAAGTTCTTAAAACCAATTCCACACTGTAAGGGCACTGGTATTAAAAATTTTAAAGTAGTATTATTAACCTGTAGACCAAAAAGAAACAATAAAATTCTGCAATATGCAAAATATTGCAAGGATAATTTATCGTTGAAAATAATTTCCTATTTTCTGAACAATTTGTAAATATTAAAATTTGAAATACCCCTAAGAGAAGAAAAAAGATTCCATCTACTATTACCCTTCATTTCATATACATAAAGATTGCTGTTGGCAGAAATTTTAAATAAAACCTTTCTTTTTTTTCTTCTTCTGAAAGCTGACATCATTGTTTGAGGTCATTTTTAGAGCAGAGTTACAGTTTGCTGTTTTTAGTAAGAGAATACGAAAAACATACTGCCATATAGTCTCCAATCTAAAAAATGGTTTTGCTCTTTCAGATCAACAGCAAAATATTTAAAATTTTTTTTTTAAAAGTATTTTTGCATCTTTGATAGTTTTATTTTCACCAGTATACCTAAACATTGTATTTTCAGGGACTTGGGAGAATATCTGAAAATGATTCCCCTGAATACCGCAGCACTTGTATTTATGAAAATAGTATTTTGTAAGAAAATAAATTTGTAGCAATATTTTTGTCCTGCAATTGAAGAAAAAAAATGTTAACTTTAAGCTGTTGTTAATTTTAATTTATGCACTTTAATATTGTGTTCTCAGTGACTCAAGTGAAAATCAAAATTTCTTTCTCTAAATGCTACGGATCTCTCTTTTTCAGTCTATGTATCAGGGAATAATTATTATGCTTAAGGGTTACAAAATCCACAAAGGCAAGGCCTAGGGTGTCCTTGATGGTCAATCCTCTCTGACAATCTTAAGAGGGACTTCTTTAAGGCCATGGTAGAATCTGTCTTTCTCCACGGCTCAACAACATGGACGCTGAGGAAACACCAAGAAGCATCACTTGACGGAATATACACAAGGATGTTAAGAGTTGCATTGGACATCAGCTGAAAGAAACACCCAACAAAGAAACACATGTATGAACACCTTCCTCCTATTTCAGTTTCGTTGAGAGAGAGGAGGCTTCGGATAGCTGGAGAATTAAGTCAGAACTTGTGAGTGACAGCCTCCTATGGAACCCATTGCACGGCAAAAGATTGGTTGGAAGACCTCGTCACACCTACATTGACCAACTTGTAGAGGACTCTGGATGCCATCTGGAGGACCTGCTGACAGTGATGTCTGACAAAGATGGTTGGAAGGAATGAGTCAGGAGAATCCAAGAAGAATTCTCAGCCTGATGATGATGATGAAGAGTTACTAGGAAAATATTCAAACAGGCATTTAGAGTAGCAACTGAAGATAATGTAATTTATTTATATAAAATTAGGCTGGTTTGACAGTATATCAAATTTGTGTTGAATGTTCAAGTGTTGTATTATCCATGCCTGCTCTGAATGTTAAAGGAGAGGGAATTGCTGTGAGGGAGCAGTTATCATGAAAGACTTATCATGAGAAAAGTGACTTGTCATGAAAAGAGAGTCTCATCATGAAAAAAAAAAAAAGAGACTCATCATAAAAAAAAAGAGTCACATCGTAAAAAGAATTTTATCATGAAAAAAAGAGACTCATCATAAAAAAAGAGTCACATTGTAAATAGGAATTTTATCCTGAAAAAAAGAGACTCATCATAAAAAAAACAAAAAAAAAAACCAGAAACAACATGAAAGTCACTTGATTTTCAACAGAGATGGAAACAGAAAGTAGATATCTCACCCACAGAGTTATCTCTAACATTAGTGCAACTGATGTTGTTCTAGCAGGGGATGTTGCTTCTGTTTTAGAATTCAACAGTGTAAATTCCACTACAACAGTTCTTGTCAAGAAAGACTGATTGCATGGCAGGGTTTGTTACAGCTCTTGAGAAAAAAAGGAAGTTGCACACCATTGGCTGTTCACTTGTTCATTATGAACTTCCATTTGAAGCTGTTTTTATGTACATTGATGGAACTACAAGAAACCCTACTATTTTTACTGATTCTCTATGGAAACTTTGGGAAAATGATTACCAGGTAGAATTTAATACTATTAGTGGCCCTTTGGATAATTTATATCTTACTGTAGAGACTATGGAAGATTTAAGTGGTGACCAAAGACTCCTCTTAGAATATACATCAGAAAATTCATGAGGGAAAGTGAACCCTAGATTTGCTGCCTGGAAAATTGGGTCTCTAAATCAAGTAAGTTGGTTACCTTTAGCCACCAAGGTTAATGTGTTTATGGACCAAAAGTGTCTATCCACCAGGACTATGATAAATTGCACAGCTTATAAAATTTATAATTGAAATATATGCAGTTCGTTGGTTTGAAATTAAAAGGAATAATAAATTCCATAACCAACAACTGTATATCTTTATTATGATCCAGAGAATAAATCAACAGTTGACTGAAATACAGAATTTGCATTAAAAAATTTACAGCACAAAATTTTTTTTGTTTGTTTCAGAAGTAGAGGAACCACTAAAGAAGAGATAAGAAATTACTTTCAACTCTGAAGTGACACTTTGGTCAAATTTAATTAAACTCGTATATAATGAAGTTTGTAAACCTATGCTTGCAAAAGGTTTTTCAAATAATGAACTGCAAGAGTTTCAAATGAGTGGAACAACACTGAAGTTGATAAATTTACCTGCACATTTGCAAGGTATGGAAAGAGCAGTTAATTTTAACTACTGAAGCTTTACAAATTGTATATGGACAAGAAGCAAGACAAAAACACATTATTACTAAATCATTGTGCCATCAAATAAGACTTTTATTTATTTCAACAGTAAAATATAATGAACAATTTAGCTATATTATGATGTAATATGTTATATAGTGCAGCAGTTTTAGTGTGATTTTTAATAAATAATGCAAATTTAAAAAAATGTCTTATAATTTGTGACCAGCAGTATTTTGGTGTTATATACACTTTTATTTTTTGTTTGTATTACTGTATTTGACAGCATATAAAGCGCACTTTTTTTTAATTTTTTTTTTTTTAACTAAAAATATCTTTTAAAATTCCCATGTCTTATATGCCATATGTAGATTTAAAATTCGCGATAGTCGGCTGAAATTAGCTACCTAGCAATTCCTATTAGCTTAGACTTTAGAGTACCTTTCATATACCTATTGTCATTATTTAAAAGGTTATTATGCAGATAAAAAGTGTTATCATTGATAATATTCATTATATTAATTTCATCACGTTTAATATTAGTACTTTGTTTCACTAAAATTATATGCAATAAATTCAAATTATATATTTGTAAAATATATTTGTTTCATTAATATTTTTCTTGCAATAACTTCCGGTTGTATTGGTATAAATACAATCATTATATCCTAATTATTCCAATAAGACGTTTACAAGACGTAGGTTGTACAGATCATATGAAGGAAAAGCATAGAAATAGAGCAGCTGCAAAATATTTTGGCCCTCTGCCTAAAGAAAAAAAATGATATCTTACTGGCGGTTGCAGGAAAATAACCTATTGGCAACAAAGAAAGAAAACTGTAACATACACCACCCAGCCCCACTCTGGCCCGGAATTGAAGAGGAAATTAAAATGTGAGTTGTAGATGAGAGGAGTACAGGCAGAATTGTTACTATGAAGATGATAATGAACAAGGCTAGAAGATTAGCGAACGAAAAAGGGATTCAAAATTTTATAGGAACAGAAGGATGGTGTTATTGTTTTATGAAATGGGAAGTTTTGCCAATGCATACAAAAACATCAATTGTGCAGAGAATGTTAGCTGACTATGATGACAAAATAATAAAGTTTAAAAAATTTGTTATACATTCTCGAAAAAGAACACCTTTTGAACTAGGCCAGATAGGAAATATGGATGAAGTCCCACTAATGTTTGATCTTCCATCAAACAAAACTAAGTATTAAGGGATCCAAGACTATTACAATAAAAACCACAAACCATGAGAAAACCCATTATACGGTGATTCTTGCATGTTGGACTGATGGCACAAAATTGCTTCCTTTTCTGATTTTTAAGAGAAAGATTACATCGAAAGATAAAATACCAAAAGGTATGCATGTCCATGTTCATCCAAAAGGCTGGATGGACAATGATGGTCTACAGATATGGCTATGAGTTGTATGGGAAAGATGTCCTGGTAGACTATTACAAAATCCCTCTCTTCTGGTTTGGGATCAGTTTTGAGTACATAGGACTGAATCCATTAAAAAGAAAGTGGTAGAATTGAAGACAGAGATAGCGGTTATTCCTGGTGGACTAATGAGTCAGTTGCAACCTCTGGATGTGTCTTTGAATAGATGATTCAAGCAAAACATGAAGGAGCAATGGAATACATGGATGCCAATGCCTGATGACAACCTTACACTTACAGGAAGAATAAGAAGAAGACCCAATATTGCACAAGTCTACAAATGGGTAAAGCAAGTTTAGGATAATATTAGACCAGATATTGTTGTGAAATCTTTTAAAAAGCATGGCATTAGCAATGCTCTCAATGGAATGGAAGATGACACATTATTTAACAACAATGATAGTAATATTGAAAATGAGTATCAGAGTTTTGATAACGAAAATGATGAATTTTATGGATTTGAAGATGAATAAAATTTTAATGGTAACTGTACCGTTTTGCTCAATTGTAATAATTGCTTGATTTTTATTTTGTTTTTTCGTACCTTTGGATATAATAAAGTTTTTATAGGCTCGTGTTCTTTTTTTCCTATTATTTTTCATTTAATTGTAATCATGACTTGTTTAACCAAAATAATATTGTTAATTACTAATTTTTTCTTGATTTGCCCTGCTGAAATTTGGGTGCATCTTATATGCATATGGTAATTGTAGCCTAAGAAAGATTTTATTCATTGATTAGCCTTTTCTAATTTTTTTCTAATCATTTGCAATCTTTACAGTTTTTCCTTTCTGAATACAGTAAAAAAATTACTTATTTTTCTTGTGGTGATTTATAATTAGAATTCTGATTTGAATATATTTTCCATTCAATATATTTAATATAAAAAATATCAACTTTATCTTAATTTATTCTTGAAATAGTAAAATTTTAAAGTTAGTTTGTAAGTAAAAACCTGTGGAAATTAGGTATTTCTGTACATTTTTTTCAGATAATCTTTAAACCTAAATGCTCAAAAATTGGGATAAGCTAAGAATGAGTTTTTGCAGCAAGTGCAATGGTGATTTTCTAAAAAAATTGAAAAATCAACCTGCTCTAACAGGGGCACTGAAGTTCTCTTACTTACTATACCCTCTCTGCCAGTGACAAGCATGCGGCAACTCTTCCTTGCTAAAGACAATAAAATTAGCCAATATAAATGCCATCACGTTATGCCAATTATTGTGTCAAGAAAATCTTTTCCTAGTGAAAATACAGCTTTTGATTTTCATGGAAAAATCAAGATAGTGCAACTCAGGGGTAATGGGCCTGAAGACAGCCTTATATAACCTGCCTAACGATCATATCTGTCTATATTTCTGAGATGAGGTAGTGTACCTATTTCTACTGTTTACATTGTTTGGACTGTTGTACTCATCTTTGCTGTCATAATGACAACGTTTTGGCCATTGTAGGCTTTGGCCTTCTTCAGGTGATATATGTCAGAATTTCACACCAAACCCTTTATTTCATCCTCTGTGGGTAGATTGTTCTAGTTCCATGTGCCATACCTTTTCTGGATATTTAAGTTTTACTATTTTTCCGTTTAGTAACTTAACTCTCCAACCTTTCAAGTTTCATTATTCAGAGATTAACCTGGCTGTTTTTTTTAATTTTTAAAAATAGAAATTCCAATCAGGCTTCTTTTATTCTGAATGCAATGGTTTTTGCTAACTTGCTGAAGATCTTCCAATGTGTTTGGGAAATTTGTCATACATGTGGCCAGGTACTGAACTCACAACTCTTTGGGTCAAGTCACTGGATTACTTCAACCAATGCTGTTATCCACCAGGCCATGTGTCCTTGCCAAAACTTTGTGAATATGACAACAAATAATGAGGACAACAGTCCGAACAATGTAAATAGTGTAAATACTAATGATTGTAGTTCAACGTAAACCAGTTAGAGCCAAAGAGGATGTTGTGATAATGTAATAATAATGTAGTAATATGAAATATCAGATAAAGTCACAGGGCAAATTCTATATGTAATGAAAAATCAAACATGCAAATTAATTTGGTTTATAAATATGGGAAAAGCAAGGCAAACAAACCATCATACCCTGCCCCAAACCAAAGTGACTGACCCTGCCTTGTATTCAAATTAATTCTCACAATGAAAAATGTCTGAGTGAATGAGGATACTCACGTATTGTCTCTTCAAATGCCAAAGTCTTGTTGGTTGGTGAAATGATCAAGAATATTGGATGCTTTTGGGTAATGTTCGGTGGGTAGGTATCAATGGTTTGCTGGGTGTTCACAACGTCGTAGAGCAGACGTCCCTCAAAAAGAAGCAGTTGATTGGCAGCATTTACATCAGTTTGGGTTGCAATCAACTCTTGAAGATTAGTGAAACTAGAAAAGGAAATTCTGAATCAAAATCTTTCAAGTCTCATTATTCAGAGATTAACCTGGCTGTTTGGGTTGCAATCAACTCTTGAAGATTAGTGAAACTAGAAAAGGAAATTCAGAATCAAAATCTTTCAAGTTTCATTATTCAGAGATTAACCTGGCTGTTTTTTTAATTTTTAAAAATAGAAATTCCAATCAGGCTTCTTTTATTCTGAATACAAAGGTTTTTGCTAACTTGCTGAAGATCTTCCAATGTGTTTGGGAAATTTGTCATAAGTTGGATTCTGTGGCATTTGGTGGTGATGATGGCTGCCTTACTAATGAATGTAGCATTAAATGCCTAAGACTATACAGTATAGCCATTTTGGCCAATTTTTGAATTAATATATCAGAAAAACATTTTTTGTTAAAAATCAATTCACCCCAAGCAAAGCAATAAAGCCAGTGAAAAACCATAAATATTGCTTTACGTAAGTGTTTAATAAATACAGTTCATCTATTTGGGATTCAGATGATAATGTAAGTATGGGTGTGCCTAGCAGAATATTATGTTTATATTTTTATTTACATGTTTGCTAGGCACACACAAACTTACAAATATACATTATCATTTGAATCTCATAGACAAACTACAATTCTTATACACTTGCATACATAAAGCAATATATAAGTTTTGTAAATATTGAGTAATTGTGTAAAAATATTTGATTCCTTACTTTTGTTCCTTCTTAATGTAGATTCTATAATTTGTGAAATGTTCTGGACTGAAGAGATGGATAACTTTCTTGGAGACTATTTCTTGCACTTGACTAAAGTACTGATCAAAATTCCAGGTCTTTTTGGAATCTCGTTCCAGTAATCCTGCCAGGAATGGTAACAGCAAATTCTTCAAGCCTCTGCAAGCAATGATAAATTTAAAAAGAAATTTAAGAAAAAAAAATTAATAAAAGACCTTTGGCGAAAATTTAATGAAACTTGAATTTTAAAGCCCATTTTTAAATTTTAAATTCTACACTTAAAGAAAACATATCCTTCAATAAATATCCCTGATAAATATTTGGCCATCTATAAATACACGTCAAATACACTTTTATTATATCACCAAATTTTATAAAATCCATTCTTAAATAATCTAGGATATGTCTACCTGGTACCACAACCAGTATAACTTAAATTCCTTCACCATCACACAAAACATCCCCAAATCAACATGCAGACAACCACCAAACATAGATAAAAATGTCTACTAGACACACACACACGCACACAAATATACATTAATCTTGCATAGACAGACAAGAATTATGATACACATGAATGCTGCGTGATAATATTTTTGTAAATATAAGTGATGAAAATATAAATATGAAATTATTTTTGTAAATGAACAATCTAATAAATAAATTGTGTTTAATATTTTTGTTGTAAATTCTCAACAACAAAAAAGAAAAAAATGTAAAAATTCACTTTCATCAGGTTTCAATTTTATTCCAATTCTGATCATGTTTTTTTAAAATAATAAACATTTCTGAAGAGTGAAGGTAGTTGAAAAAGCGGTGTCATGGGAAAAACCATCCTTTTGATACCTTGTCTTATTGTGATCGTGTTTGTCTATGACAAAAAATTATTACAATCTCAAAAGGTGAGGCCAATGGTTGAGACTTCTGCTCTATGTATTGTTGCTTTGTTTAGGATTTGTCTTAATAATTTCATAAAATTAGAGACAACATGAGTAAAGGTTATTTAAACTATTTAATATTTGGACTATTGTTCTTATCTTTGTTGTTGTTAATGCAGGCTGTTGTGCCTACTGGCCTTCCTCAGGTATTGAACTGGGTAACTTACAAGGAATTCAGAACTGAACCCTTTATTTAACCTACAGCGGTAGACTGTTCTCATTGTAATGCTCATCTCCAGGGTTATTATCTAGTCCTTATTTTTATTTAGTACTGTTCAGTTGTTGCTTGTCTGTTTCCACTGAGTGCAAGTACATGCTGCCCGACCCAGGGATTGAACTCTCAACCACTATTTCAATTCTTAAATCCATGCAATCTTCAATGAATTATTGAAAAATCTGAATATGGGATATTAGTGAAATTAAATTGATATATATCTCAAAGGCCATTGAAAGTCATGTCTTACAAGTTCATTTTTCCTTTCAAATGATACCAAATTTAGCCTCCATGTTGCTATCATATTTCCTTGTACATAATATGAGAAATTTTGATGAAAATTAAAGACAAAAAGGTCGAGAGGTGGGGGGGGCGGTCATATTATACAAATTTTCAGAAATTTTTCTCAGGTTTTAAAATCCTCTTATTTGAAACAGCAAGACTGCAAATACACTCCGTTAACACAACAGATAATAAAACACAAAGTAGGCAGATGTTGATAACAATTGTTTACAAAAGGTATTTGATATGTCGGCAATATTTTTTCTATGAGTATCAGTGTCCTTGAACATCTTGTCTCAAAGACAGGAAACTCACCAAAACTGATTTAAAAAAAAATTTAAAAAAAATGAATAAATGGAATACACAAGATCTGTCATGTTTTGATAACATTAATGTTATAAAAAAACACCTTTACCCAAAAAATAATTTGTAAATTAGGCGAAGAAACATGCAATAGCTAAACATCCAGTTCATTTCTATTTTTTAATATTGTGAAAAATTAAATAATTTTAGTTAAGTATAGGTACAACATTTAGATTTTATTGGTTAATATTTTTACAACTTTTCAAAATATTTATATAGGTATGGCTGTACTACTGGGTTTAATTTACTTCGTTTTAAAATCAGAAACATGGAAGGCGGTATTATACACAAGAAAATATTGTAGTTATGAGGTATGGGTTGGGAAATCTACAATTTTGTAAAAGTTGTAGATTTCGCAAAAAGTTGTAGACTTTTGGAGCCTCTGGTTGAACATGTGACGGGTGCTGATTGAAATATAGTGCTCAGTGCATTCAGGTGCTTTTGGAGTGTAACCATGCGAAACTTGCAGACACATTCACTCCCTTCCAATATGTAACTGAGTGAAACTTGTGGGCACATTCAGGCGTTTCCAGCCTTACAGGGTTCAGCACAAATGTCATTTCAGTTGATCACTAGACCTTGAATAAATTTACATAGAGTCTAACACTCATCAACATTGGGTGTCTTGAGGAAAGGTATGGATCCACTTCATCTCCCTCCAGCTATGGGTTAATTAGTAAGACATGTAGTGCTAAACTGTTATCACCTCAAAAAAAAGAGAAAAAAAAATTCTGACTATAACCTGCACTGGTTTGCTAAACCACAGAAAATGAATTAACAAACAAACAGTGGGTGTTTAAAATTTATTCTAAAACTAGTTTACCTTTACCATAAAAAAAATGATGGCAATAAGTAATTTTGTAATTGTATTTGACATATTTTCTGCAGGAATAATTTTGGATTTGTTAAACCATAGAAAATGAATTAACAAACAAACAGTGGGTGTTTAAAATTTATTCTAAAAACTAGTTTACCTTTACCATAAAAAAAATGATGGCAATAAGTAATTTTGTAATTGTATTTGACATATTTTCTGCAGGAATAATTTTGGATTTGTTAAACCATAGAAAATGAATTAACAAACAAACAGTGGGTGTTTAAAATTTATTCTAAAACTAGTTTACCTTTACCATAAAAAAAAAATGATGGCAATAAGTAATTTTGTAATTGTATTTGACATATTTTCTGCAGGAATAATTTTGGATTTGTTAAACCATAGAAAATGAATTAACAAACAAACAGTGGGTGTTTAAAATTTATTCTAAAACTAGTTTACCTTTACCATAAAAAAAATGATGGCAATAAGTAATTTTGTATTTGACTTATTTTCTGCAGGAATAATTTTAGATCTGGATTTGCACCATTGAC
The DNA here is from genome assembly GCA_903632075.3 of Acanthosepion pharaonis. Lineage (NCBI taxonomy): Eukaryota > Metazoa > Mollusca > Cephalopoda > Sepiida > Sepiidae > Acanthosepion > Acanthosepion pharaonis. Next base: position 84,603 of record CAHIKZ030005157.1, on the reverse strand, counting down.
TGCATTATTGTGTGCAACATGTAGCTCTAACATTGCTAGTCCGCTCCATTTTTTGGGGGGTGGGGTGGGGTGGAGTGTTAATTGAATTGTTGTTAATTGTTGTTTTTTTATGGCTTATCAAGCCTCTGTGGATTATTTAAAGCCAAAACATTTTTTGGGTTGTAATTTTTCTTTCTTTTTTTTTTTGCGAGTGAATATTACATTAACAATTTTTTCAAGATAGCAAAACTTTTTCCAGATACAAGTTAATCCATAACTTGGAGTGGGGGAGAAGAGTCATACCTTTCCTAAGGGTATTTTGGTATGCAGGAGGATGAAAAAAGTGACAATGTTTACTCACTGCGATAGCATGCAGGTTTCTGGAAAATCGTAGCTCCATTCAATATCACCCCCATAGCTTTTCTGGATGCCTGACACAACCCCACTTTTCTTCTCTGCCAGAATTTTGTGCCTGTAATAAAGACCAAAGCTGTTCAAATTAATAGACAAAGAATGATTTCCATTTGTAATCAGAAAAAAATTTACCTTTACAATTCAGTAAACCTATCATGTTAAGGAAAAAAACACTAACAAATTCAATTTTTTTTTTTTAAATATCCCAAATAACTAAAACCTTTAACCTTTAAAAAAAAAAAAAAAAAAAACCTCAACTGACTGAAAAAATCATTTTGACAGTTAGGTATTGGTTCCAAACCGCAGAAGTGAAAGTTGGGTAGATAGGCAGTAACCCTACCTCATAAATATCATCTTGTTAGAGAAATGCTAGCCAGAGATCAAAATAAAATCTGTAACAAAAACCTTTGGTAATGATCAATTCAGCTCAGTGCTAAATAAAGGCCAAAGTAAGTATAACATTATCACTGGATATTACGAATGAAAACAGGAGGTCGAACATCCCATACATAACATCATTTATGTCTATTTAACTCCAAATTTTGTAAGTCAGCCATCAGTCATTGGTTGTGTGGTCCTGCAGCCTTCTCTAAAAGTGGACCTGGCATTTCTGTATAGATGTCAAACTTCCTCTTCTGTGACGGTTGCTTTTTATATCAACCCGTCATACAATTATTCCCACATGTGCACACTAAGTACAGATGGGTCAAATCTGTGGACGTGCTGGGATTAGCAACTGATATTCAGTGAAGTGTAGATTTGCACGTCATGGACAAAGGAGTCATCCTTCAGATTAACCGTTTGCTCTACTTGGCTTCTCTGACGTCTCAGTCAAAGTCTATTCTGGCATCATCTGGGGTGACTGACACACTACATAAGTATGTCTAAAAAAAAAAAAAAAAAACTCTTGTGCTCAAACCTTGAAGCAGACAAATCCTTTTGACAGAATCTATCTTGCACCTTTATAAATTGACCATTGGTCTATGCATTTAATATTGCTGACACATTTAGAGATTCTTAATAAAATCCAAAGAAGAATTGGCAATGTTATCAGCCCTGACATCTCAGATTCAATAATATATCTTCTCTGTGCTTTTCTATAAATATGTACATGGCAATTGTTCGGATGAACTTTCCCCTTTCATATTTTGACTTTATGAATTTAAGCGCACACAAGATTAGCAGCTTGGACTCATCATTTTATTGTTGCAATGTTATCAGCCCTGATCTGGCATCTTGGCTTCAGTCACTTTTCCTCTACTGTATCTACCATGTGTTCTCTATAAATATTTTCATGGTAGCTGTTGTGATGAGCTTTCCTCTTTGGTACCTTGACTTTACGAATGTAAGTGCAGGAGTAGATTGGCAACTAGGTTGCACCATTTTACTGCTGAAACTGCTTGATGTTCTATACTAACAGTTTCTTCTGCACTTCTTACTTGTGGAATTCTTGTTTGGGTTCTGGCTTTCAAATCAACTTTGATCTTCAAAAATCAAAATGCAATGTCAATTGTTATCTTCTGTCTTCTTAATTCCTCTTCTTTTATTGTTCTCTCTCCTTAATCGTGTTTTTCTTTTTCTCATATTCTTTCACACTCAGTAACTCCTTACGTCTTAGTAGATTTATTGCCTTGCTTGGGATGAAATGATTAAATGCAATGTCAATCATTATTTTCTGTTTTCTTAATTCTTCTTCTTTTATTGTTCTCTCTCCTTAATATTGTTTTTCTTTTTCTCATATTCTTTCACAATCAGCAACCTCTTGCATTATAATGTCTTTATCATCTTGCTTGGCATGAAATATTGCCCATTATGAAAATGCACTTACTTTTGAAAATAATATTATTCCTCATTTTAGGGAAAGCTAGACAACCTTCTGACCCATGGACTTACAAGGAAAGATAATCATAGAATAATCTCTTCTTGAATATTTTTATTAGTGCATGTGACCAAGTGGTTAGAATATTTGCCTTCTGATCATGCAAATCAAGTTCAAATGTCACCGTAAGTTGATATTGTCAGGAAGTCAACTTCTTGATGTTATCAACTGTTGGAAAGTGCCTGAAAATCATATCACAAATATAAATTCTCTTTCAGTTTCTTGCTTCCCAGTCAACTTTGATCTTCAAACATTTAAATGTCCCTTAATTCTTGTTCTTTTATTGACCTCTCTCCATAATAATGTTTTTCTTGCTCAGATTCTTTCACGCACTGGAGCCTTCTTGGTGGCTTTATCCCCTTGCTTGGGGAGAAATGATTAAAAAATGATACTAGAAAGCTTAACATATATCTGGAGCCAGTTGGTCAGAAGAGTATCAGGAGTTTTCTTGGTGACAGTTGATACCACAAATAAATAAATATGGATGATAGATATCACTGTGGAAAGTGAATTGGGCATGCAGAGTTCAATTCTTGCTTGATTTTGTTTTGTTACTTCACACTAATGTCCTCCAGCTACAGGTTAAATAGCAAGGTGGACAGGTCTCTATTGCCTTGAAGTGGAAACCAATGTGGGAGAAAGAAAAATTGGAATTCAAAACCAGCCTAAATTGGGTTGGGCCCTGTCAGGCTATCTTTCCCTAGACACGCCATGGCTGAAGTAAAATAAGGTGCCTCTACAACCTTAATGGGTCTACAGGAAACACACACACAGACACACAAGTCAAAAATATTGTTAAGAGAAATATGGCTATAGATATTGAACAGATGTACGTACATGGTTGTCCGGTTCTTGCGTCCTCCAAATGGCTGAAAAGGTAATTGTCCCGTAGCCACTTGATATATGGTCACAGCCAGACTCCACAGATCAACTGCTGCATCAAACTTGTGTCCCACAGCTTTCTTCATCACAGCAACATCATACATATCGGGATGCTGCAAGAAATTATGTACAAATCAGATCCTTGACACTATCTGCCCTTGTATAACACTAAGCTCTTACTTAGAATAGAACAATAAAACAATCTAATCTTTGTATTCTAACAGTTTATTACTATTAATTTCTATTATGGCAGATGCTCAGACATCAAACTTACATTCCTTAGTTTCACCAGTTCAGGCCTTCACAACTAGAGGACACTCCGGACTATGCTGTTGATAATGTTGGTGAACCATTCCTATTCATTTTGTGTTCTTTTGATTTGGAGCAAGTTTCTTTATAGAACAAAACTCCTGGGAGGATGCTTCTCTGACAACTACAAACTTAGTTTCTTCCAGTCTAAGGTCAACTGATATCTATCCTACAAGTATTCATAATATGCATTTCTTACTTTCTTCTTCTCTCTACCTTACAACAATCTCACTCAGTAACTTTCTACCTTGAGTGGACCTTGGGCCTTGTATTGGGTGAACTAACAATAAAAAACAAAAACAAAAAATGCAAGAAATAAACACAAGTTTGATAAATATCTATTACTCAATGTTGCTTATAGCAATTACATAATAGTTTTTCCTCTCTTTTTGTACTGGATACTTTTTTAAAAATCATTTCACCTCAAGCAAGGTAATAAAGCCACAAAGACACAAGGGGTTACTGAGTGTTAGACAATATGAGAAAGAAAAACACTATTAAGGAGAGAGAACAATAAAAGAGAGAAATTAAGAAGAGAGAAGTTAAAGATTGTTATAAGTAAAAAAAGCCACAAAGACTCAAGAGTTGTTAGTAAGAAAAAAAAAGAAAAACACTAAAGACAATAAAAGAAGAGAAATTGAAGAGAGAAGTTGTTATAAGTAAAAAAAGAAAGAGTTGCTGATGAGAATATGAGAAAGAAAAACACTATTAAGGAGAGAGAACAATAAAAGAGAGAAATTAAGAAGAGAGAAGTTAAAGATTGTTATAAGTAAAAAAAGCCACAAAGACTCAAGAGTTGCTGAGTGTTAGAGAATATGAGAAAGAAAAACACTATTAAGGAGAGAGAACAATAAAAGAAGAGAAATTAAGAAGAGAGAAGTTAAAGATTGTTATAAGTAAAAAAAGCCACAAAGACTCAAGAGTTGCTGAGTGTTAGAGAATATGAGAAAGAAAAACACTATTAAGGAGAGAGAACAATAAAAGAAGAGAAATTAAGACGAGAGAAGATAAAGATTGTGATGAACGAATAAAGCCACAAAGACTCAAAGGATTGCTGAGTGTTAGAGAATATGAGAAAGAAAAACACTATTAAGGAGAGAGAACAATAAAAGTAGAGGAATTAAAAAGAGAGAAGATAACGATTGACATAGCATTTAAATTTTTGAAGATCAAAGTTGACTGGGAAGTAAGAAGCTGAAAGAGGGTTCTACAAGCAAGAAGTGTGAGAAAAGAAACTTGGTTTCATCCATATAAAGAATTGGCACATTTTGGGACTGAAATTCTAATAAAGCTACTGCATAATCCTTACGTTTCGCCTTATTGACATTATTATTGGCAGCTTCTGGTTCATAATGAACCGCTTTTAAAGTAAAGGCCATGGAGTCCAAGTGCTTTCTTATGCATTCTTTCATCACACGAACCTCATACTTTTCGACCAACTTATTTACAATGTCTTGAAGAGTGACCCTAGAAGAGTTTTCAATAAATTCGACCATAAAATTCTTATATTTTCTTGCTCCTCCCCTAGAGTCACTCTTATCAGCACCCTGGTCTAACCAACGGTACACTGTTGGCAGAGGCACACCAATTGTTCTTGCCAGGTCTTTCCAATTTCCTGCTGTGGCATGTGCAGCTAAAATCTGGGACTTTTTATGCCAGCCACAGTTTTCTTGAGGTAAGTCTTCTTTGGAACTGTTTCTAATTCTTCTTCATCTTCTTTTGTAAAGGTTTCTCCAGCATCATCATCAATCATCATTTTTGCCCATATGGGACTTTCTCTTACTTTTACTGTAGGCTCGCCCAATGCTTTCTTTGCCTCTAAGTTGTTTGTATTTTGGTTTTTTCTTCATCTATATAATGAAGACAAACAGTCAATTTCCTTAATAATGGGGTAAATTAATTAAAAAAATAATTTTCAATTTACCAAAAAAAATATCTCAATTTGAAGTTGTTTATTCTTATTTTGAAGTTGATTGTTTTTAGGTTTTTGACATTTTCTCAATTTGAAGTTGATTAATCCATTTTGAAGTTGACTGATCCATTTTGGAGTTGATTAATTTTTTACTTGAAAATAAGTCCATTTTGAAGTTGATTATTATCATTTTGAAGTTGAAAAGGTATAGTTCCATGTACCAGATGTCACAGTTACAGTTATTTCCCATTAGTAACTCAACTCCCAAGTTTTTGTTCACCTCTGCTGTGGCCAGGTATTAAACTCACAACTCTTTGGGTCATGGTCAGCCTCAGCAGGTCTGAGCCAAATAGACTGCCACTAAAAAAATAGTCTGAAACTATTATTTAATAGCTTGAGGGTTATTAAATGAGATTGTTGTATGAGTGATAGGGTGGAAGTAAATGTTGGTTATGAGGTTACATATGATAGGAGGTAACAGTTGACCTTGAGACTTGAAGCTGTAAACAGTCTTTACAAATAACCAAAAGACAATAGAGTATGTAACACAGAAGTTAAAAAAAAATAGTAAAACTTGTGCTTGTAAATTAAAAATTGATCAAACTGATAAGCATTTCTTTTAATAAATGTGAAGCTTCAAAATAATACTTTCTTAAATGTTGATAAAAAAAAACTGATAAAAAAACTAACAATATCAATGTTTGATAAATAAGCTTCAAAAATATTTTCTGAAATTTTGATAAAAAGAAAAAAAAAGACAATTAGCTAAGTTAAGAAACAAACAGCTCATCATCATCAGGTATTCAGTTAGCGCATTTTGGACCACTGTACTTATGACTCCCCTCCATCTCACAGTTGTAGTGACATTCAAAGCAGAATAGTGCAATGGCTGGCCAGTTCCTTTTGCACTAGGGATGTTGAGATTACCCCATCCCTCCTTTCTGAAGTCAAAGACGCAAGATCTACAAGGCAGCAGGTGGTCTGACTTCAGAGTTTTCCTTCTCCTAAACTGGTTGCCAACTAAGCCTATAGAGCCCAGTTTGTCCTATTTACTCATAACTGGTAGGGGGGAGATGGATTCATACCATTCCCAAGGGTATTAGCACAGAATTGAATTCAAGGAACACGACTGGAATGTGAACTGGGCTCTCCAATTCCCCACTCCAAGCCACTATCCATTACTCCACTATGCCTTCCAACAACTACATGCAGAAAATAATAAACTTCAACGATATATTCTCAAATTTTGATTTAAAAAAAAAAAGAAAAAAAAAGAAAAAAAAAGAAAAAAAAAAGACAATTAGTTAAGAAGTAAAGAATTACATAGAGAAAATAATGCTTTTTTCAAAAATTTGAATGTAGTTTATATGTAACATAAAAATGTCATTACCAAATATTCTTCTGTTCCATATAAAGACACAAATTCTTGGGAGTCATCAAGAGCACGGGCAGCACCAAAATCTGTGAGTTTATATATAAATCTACAAAAGCAATTTTGTTTTCAATGTTAGGTCATTCCAAAATTTCAAGTTCAGGCTTAGACAGTTTTTTAAAATAAGGCAAGGGTTGTCTTGAGGTAGAGGGGAACACTTAACTGATTGTTCTCCTAAGAATTACATGGTAACAGGCAGAGAAGAGAAAGAGAGAGGTGGGGGTGGGGGTGGGGGTTAAACAAAATAACATCAGTTCAGAAACCACAGCATGGCAGGCAGCACACAACTTTCGGAACAATATACACCACGGGATCATATTCACAAAATACTGAGTTTCATCAACTGCCCACTGCTAGTTTTACTGTCACTTTTAGTGACACAAGACCGTTGACAAAGACCCTAGACAATTTGCAGAGAGGGCTGTATCTGGACATGCCAAACTCTTCTGCTGCTAACAGGGAAAACCTAGACATAACTAGTTTTGACAGATATGTCTGCACACAACTTTGGGACTCTTTTGCATCTGTACTAAGGTGTGTTCACAGACAATTACAAAATCTAAATTCAAACCCACAAAATTCTAAATCTTAAAATCCTTATTGATTTCCTTTAAAGTGTCATTGTAGATGCATTATCATTTTTAGAGCAAAGTTTCTGTTTTTTTTTTTTTAAACAGTTTTTCTTACAAATGCTAATATTTTATCAATAATTCACCTTTCCAGCCAGTTAAAAAAAAAAAAAAAATCAGGGATCAATTTCATACTCTATTTATATTATGAAAAGAACCCTGACTTCTGAAATCAGCAGTTTTCAATTCTAACAAATATTGTACTCCGTGGAAGGTCATATGAATGCTAATCAAGAAAAATTAGTTTCCATACCCAAAATCTTTCCTATTTCTTATGAGTGGACCAGCTCCCTTTCAGTAGTGCCTCTCCCACCAGTTAAAAAGGAAGAAATACAGAGTAAAGTATGTAAAAGTGATTTTTTCTTTTCTTTGTAAATATGTAACACATTCAAGTCTGGTAATTCTACTATGCGTTTAGAGATTCTTGATAAAATCCAAAGAAGAATCTGCAAAGTTATCAGTCTTGAACTGGTATCTCAGGTTCAGTCACTTTCTCACCACTGTAGTAATGTAGCTTCCCTGTGCCTTTTCTATAAATACTTTCATTGTAATTGTTCTGATGAACTTTTCTCTCTGGCACTGAGACTGTAAATTTAAGTGCAATACTTGGTGACATGGTCTCATCATTTTGCAATTGAAATGGTTAGATGTAACTGTAAATTCTATGCTAATAGGTTCTTCTATCACACTTCTTGGTTGAGGAACTCTATTTCATCGTCTTGGTTTGATCTTCAAAAATTAAATACAAAGTCAATCGTTAGCTTGTCTTCTTAATTCTTGTTTTTCTATTGCCCTCTCTCCTTAATAGTGTATTTTTTATGCACATTCTAACACACATATTAACCGCTTGCATCTTAGTGGCTTTACTGCCTTGTTTGGGGGTAAAATGAAGGAAAAAAAAAAAAAAAAAAAATCCAGTCTCTGGGAACGCAAAAGCAAAAAAAAAAAAAAAGTACAATATATAAAAATGCTATACTAATTTCGTAGCTATATCAAATATAAACAACACACACACACACACACAAATTACATAAACACACACATAAAATAAAGACAAAAGAAAAAATTATCTCAGCCAACACATTTCATACTCAGATGGAGTTTTCCACCAGAGGATGAAATTCATTGGCTAAGATAATTTTTCCTTTTGTCTTTATTCATATTGTCCTTTTACAGATATATTCTAGTTATATCTGAAATTTTATTAAAAGACAAAAATATGCACACATGCACATACATAAATACACTCGCACACAGAGAATATGAATTACCTGCCAGTGTCGGCCTTGTAACAAAGGATATTTCCTGGTTTGATATCTCTATGAACAATTTGATGTTCACAAAGATGTTTCATTCCTTCAGCTTAATAAAGAAACAAAAGAAAAAGAGAAATTGAAATTAAACTATGCATTAAAAAATATTTACAAATATGAAATAATAAAAATTAGACACAAAACAAAAATCTTATAATTCTGCTTGTCCCTCTCAGTGAGACCATTATGCCCTGCCAATACTTCATAAATAATGGACTATTCTGGAAAGATGGAAAAGACATATCAGAGATGCTACTTGGTTTCAGTAAGAAAATGAAAGAAAGGTAAGATAGAAGTGTTTAGCAATTGTTTCAGTAAGATGGAAAAAGTTGTCAATTTCAAATATTTGCATTTTCCCTCCCTTAGTTTTTAAAAAATAACAGCCAGCATTCATATTTAGGATTCTTATTGCAAATATTTCATTAAAGCTGCTAAACTCAAATATTTAATGGTGCGTTAAAAGAATTTCAACAGATATTTTATTGTCGTAGAACTCGCCATGAGCTTTTTTAATCATTAACTTAAGAATTTAGATAAGAAAACCGTGAAATTTTTATGAGTATTCAAGTAAATTATAGTGAAACATATTAAGATACTATAAATAGATGCAAGAGCTTTAGATTTTTAGTATGAATTTTGCTTTTAAATAAATCTGCTTCTATCACTCTAATAAAATTTTGTCGTCTACTGAAAATAATTTAATACATGCATACCAAGCACATTGCAAATATGTATGATAATATTCTTAAACTTTGATGTAATGTAGAGTAAATTGGCCATGGTTAAATGTAGTTGGAAGAAATGCCCAACAAACAGAACTGACAATGTGTGCCTGATCTTATAGCCTGGACATGTGTCAATTATCACTTGAAACTGTTGGAATCAATATATCTTGAGTCCTACCAGCCATCTTTCTATAGGCATAAAAAGTGATTGGTGGTAATTAGCCTTTAATGTTATATTTTCTTGCATCTGACATTTCTTTGGGGTTGATTTTTGTTCTGATTAGAGAGGACTGATAAACTGATATAATGGCTGTATTTACATTAGTCAGACTATTGTCCTCATCTTTGTTGCCATATTTGTCATTACGAGAGAACTTCTTCAGGTGGTAAATTTCAAACTGAACCCTTTATTTCGATCACTGGGTAGACTGTTCTAATGTGCCATTTTGATGGATGTCAATCAGTTATCTCCAAATTTGAGGACAATAGTCCCACTAATGTAAATATATATTTTTCATATAGACAGACTGATATAATGGCTTTTAATCGTAAAATTTTGGTAATACATATTTATGGTAATATATATTTTTGTTACTGCTTTTTTTGTAATGAATTGCTTTTTAATGTCAGCTTTCATCGATCTAACAACAAAGTTTTTAAAAAAAAATATTTATGGATGTAAATAAACTATGAAAATGATTAAATTTTTCACTCTTCCATAAGCAAAATACAAATCATTCTATTGATTTTACAAATGTCAAAATGGTTGAATTTATTCATCACAAAACATCTAGAAGAATTTGTGAATCAGCTATGATATCACAATTCAATTACCTAAAAAGGTAGGTTTTTATAAAATCTCACATTTTCTTGGTAAGACAGTAATTAAAGAAAATAATATTAAGTTGACCAGAAAGGCCTGGCTCACTTTGGAAGTGAAAAGAAAAAAAATCTTGATCTCTATGTGGCAGAATTTCCCAGAAGTACTGAATTTCAAGCTTGTTCCACATGGTTGCACCATCAATGCTAAACTGTATTGTCAGTAGTTAGACCATGTGTACAACAAACTAAAGATGGAGTATCCTGCTTTGGTCAATCAAGGTGAAGCTTTGTTTCAGTCGACAATGTGAGGCCACACACTGCCAGGTTGACTAAGGAGAAGTTCAAATAAATGGATAGTGTTGAGATTCTTCCACATCCACCATTCAGTCCCAATGCTGCTCTGAGTGACTGTAGCCTATTCCGCTCAATGGGACACTTCCTCTGCAACCAGAGATTAAAGACTTTTGATGAAATGAAAGAAGCTTGTTTAGAGATTTTTTGATTCAAAGCCAGCAGATTAATTATCTGGAACAGATTTGGATGCTGGCTGATCATTGGCAGAATATTGGCAAGAATGATGGACTTTATTTTGAAGAATAAATTTTGGTGTTGCTCCATAAAATTTTGTTGTTTTCTTTCCACTGCCTAAGTGAATCAGGATATTCTGGCCAATCTAATATTAAAACAGATACTAGTTAAAGATCTCAATAAAGAAGATTCATCTGATATGATAATTCAATTACCCAAAACGGTAGCCTTTTAAAAAATGCATGTAATACATATCGCTTTTTATATAAATATTCTTTTTTTCTCACCATAACTTTCTTTCATTTTACTTTGCTATATGAAATCAACATATTTTACATTTTATTTTAACATCATTCCTATGTACAAATCTCATTGATTTAGCCATGGATATTTTTTAAATTTTAGTAACAGTTAAAATTTTTCAAGTTAACTAGTATTTTTAAGTAGTAGGACTGACTTTCTCACAGATTTGTTTTGCAGTTATTTTAAGATAATGCTATCATGAAAAGAGTGAAATGTCAACAAGAAATAAATTTAAACATTCAACCGGTCTTCACATATTCTATCCTTATGTAATTTGTTTGGATATTTCAAATCAGTTATTTATCATTGAATAGGAAGGAGACAAAATTAGAAATATGGTTCTACAGAAGGATGCTGAGAATATTATGGGCCAAAGATGTGAGCAATGACAAAGTTTTAGAGAAAATAGAAACAAAAATATCACTTATACTTAACATCAGAAAGAGAGAGTTGAAATGTCCAGTGTACATAATGATGAAAAAAGGCTTGGAAAATTAAATACTCAAAAGACAGATTAAAGGTAAGAGGGAGCAGAGAAAAACAGCATATAACCTACCAAGTGATCTAGAGTGGCAGAACACAGTTTAGAAGAGATAACAAAAAGATAAAATTTATTTTCATTATTACATTACTATCTATTATTATTTTATTTACTATTATTATTTTTATTTACTATTATTATTACTACTACTACTATTTTATTTACAATTACTATCATTATTATTACTACTATTATTTTTATTTACTATTACAATTATTACTACATATTATCATTATTACTATTATTTTATTATCACTAGATTTTATGATTATTATTACTATCACTATTATTATTAGTTATTTTATTATTAAAATTATTACTACTATATATTATTACTATTATTATTTACTAGTATTATTACTATTATTATTCACTATTGTTACTATTTATTTTTAATAATAATATAACTATTATTTATTGTTGTTATTACTATTAATATTATTTACTATGATTGTTACAATTACTATTATTATTATTTTAGTTGCTGTCACACATTGAAATGGAAATTGTGTTCTTGAGGAATGGTGTCAACAAGATTCCTTGCAACTCAAGAACCTTTTGGGGAATCTTTGCAGAGTAAATGATGACAGTTTTCTGGACGTCCACAATCTTTCTCTAAATTCCATTTCTCTTGAAGCACTTAATTCAGTTTTCTAGATAGTGTTCCAAGTACACACAATTACAACAGGAATTAGTTCTACATGCAAGTTCCAGTCTTCCTTCTTATTATTGCTTATTATTAATACTAGTTCTATTATTACTACTGACAATACTCTTCATTTGATCATACATACTTTTTATCTTGACTCAAATAAAGCATTTTGTGTTGTGAAGGATCAGTTTGGAATCAGAAAATAAATGTCTCTCATGTTCTAAAGCAAATAAAACATGAAATATTAAGGAGTGATTTGTTGGTTATTTTCATTTTGGTATATTCTAAGATCAATGTTTGATTTTACCATGGAAAAAGATCCTAATAAGAGAATTTCTCTTCTAAAATAGGGTGTCGGCCTAGACATGACGTATAAATTACTGATTAATGTTCGATTGTATGATGAAAATAAAAAACAAAATAACATGAATATATACACACTGATATCCCGTAGAAATATTAAGAATTCATCTTCCTCCAAACCAAAGGTATGTTCAGGTTTTGAGAGCATTCGATATAAGGTTCCTTCTGAACAATATTGCATTACTAACACATGCATGTTGCCTGAAATCTGGAGAAATAAGAAAAAAAAAAAGAGAAAACACGAATTTTACAATATATTCAGCAGTGTGGATTGACCTCAGATACTGCAGGTCAGCATTATATATAGGCCATATTAAAAAAATATATTTTTTAACATTTCAATAAAGCATTTGAATTTGAGTAGTGAAAAAATATTATTATTGTTGTTTTTGTTTTTGATGATGCTTTTGACTTAAAAAGTAAAACAAAAATAAGGTGTATTTAAAGTGAATTTCAACCGTGACTCTCTAAGGAATTTCTTTTGATAAAAGATAGTCAACATCTTCAATAAAATCAGTTTTGCCATTTGTCAAATATATTGAGAATGAAATGCACTTGCACATGTTAAGAGATGCTAAACAGTAAGATTTGTATCACAATGTACCATAGATTTATAAAAGTTGTCAAAATGATAGTTAAATTATTTTTTTTTTTAATTTCAAAAAAGAATTAAGTAGAGAAGAATATTAGTACATATTAAATATACCAACAATATGACTTTTTTGTTTTGGGGTCATGTTTATATGTTATAGATCTTTCTTTACCTACCTTCAGGGTTATAGTGATATATTTTACCAGAGGTTAGTTATCTTGAAGCTTAGGCAAACAAGAACTGATTTTGGAAATTTCCAATTTAGACAATAATCAATTGCCACTACTCACCTCTGGTTCCATTGCAAACAGCTGAACAACATTATTGTGGCAGAGCATTTTAAGTACAGCAAATTCCCGTTGCTGTATCATCAAAGTCCTTGAGTCGGACGGTTGAGTGAAGACTTTCACTGCTACCTCTTCCCCAGTACACTGAAAGAAGATAATATTGAGACATCTTGAAACTTAGATCTACACACTTAATTTTCAATGGTGTATTAAATTAGGAGTTTGATTGACAGTATGATTAACAATAAGAGTACGATAAGGGTCTCTAGCTACTGTATTACAAGTACACTATTTTGAAAGTGATGGAATCCAAAAGATGAAAAATTTTAAAGTTACTTCACAATATAAATTTATTCAACTGGGTTTTTTTTTCATTTAAGCTCTTCAAAATTGATCTGTAGCAGAAGTGTTAATCCTACAGCTAAAAAAGCCAATTGCAGTATCTCATGGCCAAAGTTTAAGAAGACATTTTATCACAAAAAGTAAATTATTAACCCACATCATCATATAGAAAACACAAAGCAGTTTTTATGGCATTTTTTTTTTTGCTTTTTGTTATTTATTTTAATCAAGCTTGAATGAAAATATAAAAATAGAAATAGCCTTGTCAATGCCTACTCAAAACTACAGGGCGCGATGAGTAAATTGCTGCTATTTTATATTTTTAATTTTGTGCATGTGTGTTATTTGTTTTTGATTTTGTTGTCTGCACAGTATCGAAGGGTCAGTTGGACACTGGCTTTGAGAGAAAGAGCATCAGGACACAATTCATTTTACAAGAAATTTGGAAACAGCATGCTGCACTGCTTGATATTCACATTAGAAGCACCAATACAAACATTTCAGCATGTTTGGGTATGTTAATCTGAGGACAGTGCAGAGGATTCAGAATAGAGTTGAATGAGTATAATGGTGATTATGAAAGTGTTTGAAGTGATCAATATTGATGGCGATATTATGCCTCCATTCTTCTTTCCACAGGGCCTCAGACTCAACACAAGAGCCTTGAGGAGTTAATGCTACCTTGGGTCAAGAGGATGCCTAATGAAAGATCCTATGTCTGCAAACAGAACTATGCACCATGCCACACAAGCAGGAGAACCTAGTCATGGCTGTCAGACAATTTTTGGGACTACATCGCCCCTTACATATGGCCACCTAACTCCTCAGACTGTAACCCCCTTGATTATCATGTGTGGGGTTGCAGTTGAGCAAAAGATGAACAAAACTCCTTGTAACAAGAAGAAAGAAGTGAAGGCAAGGATTCTGGCAGCATTTCCTAACTTAAACAAGGAAACCATCCAGAAGAGTTGCATAAAATTCTGAAATCATTTGGAGGCCATGGTTGAAGCCAATGGCAATTTTATTGAATAAATTTACTCTTTAGTATTTCAAGATTTTTTTTTTTGTATAATTTACGCGACAATTTATCCATCGCACCCTGCATAAACAATATTGTTTTCTTTTTAATTTTTAGGAGTCATCATCTCAAAAATAGAAACAATTTTGGTTTTTGAGATAAAGTTTTCATTTGTGTCTCCATTATTTCATTCCCCATCATTAAATTAATTTTTAATTTGAATTATGTTCAGATAATTTCAAAACATAGTTATTCATATTACTGGCAATGTAAGATTTTATAAAACTTTGGATCCTGTCTGAACCAAAAAGAGGTTTGCAAATTGCAGACAAATTCTCAGTCATTTAGAAACTATTATTTTACTTGAAATTTCTGCTTCAATTGGAAACAAAAAATATTTCCAACTTTTCAAAATGATTTACTTTAATATCTACATATCTTTATACATACAATATAGATGTACATACAGGCCTACATTTTGTTTTTGAAAAGGAAATAATATTTGATTTCTAAGTCAGTGTGGATGATTTGTTCCTATTTTCATAACCATTCAAAATATATATAAATAGATATGAGACAAATGGACTTTCTGGTTTTCTTATAAATGATAAACAATTGAAAAGGCATGAAAACTATAATTTCTACCCTGCAACATGGTAGCATCATATTCAATAGGACAGAATTGTATTGCTTTAGAAATAAGTATAAATAAAATGCAACATTATTAAAGTGATACAGTACAACCAACATAAAGGGTTAAAGGTCAAATCAAGTCAAAAAAGCATCATGTGACCCCTTGGCCATAAAGTCTTGAGAAGGCAGATTGCTCAAAAGAAGCAAGAAATTTGATGTGTACATCAATTTTAGAGAAACAAAGAAAACTATATTAGCTCCATTGTTAAAAAAAAAAAATACTGTTTTTAAATCTATATCTACTCATAGGAGATGGTGGCCAGGCTATTCTACAGATGTCGAAGAATATGTAAAAGGGTGTAAAATGTGCATTGAAAGAAGGAAATTTAAAAACACATACATGGCCTAAAGAGTCCCAACCTTACATGGTACAAATGGATGATGCCCATGATAATTGAGTGAGATTATTACGAATATTTGTAGATTCGTATTCAGGCTGACCAGAAGTATTACAGGTCTCCAACAAAAGAGGTTTGACTATGAAACAAGTGTTAAGGATCATGTTTTTAAGAAATGCAATTCTGAAAATGCTAGTATCTGATAACATCCCAGAGTTCTTTGATGAGAAACTCAGCCAACAGTTGAACAAAATACCATCATGCCAAAATCATTTTTACATTCTCTCATCATTAAAAAGTACAGATTGGAAATAGTCTTAAGCAAGTGTTTTAGGCACATAATATCAAGTGCCTTCAAAATTATATTGTGCCTTCAAAATTATATTATAACTTAAAATTTGGTAGCAAAAAAAAAAAAAAAAAAAAGAAAGTGATACCTAAAGTTTAAGATGCATTTTAAAAATGAAAAATCTTTCTTGAAGCTTTTAACTCAAAGCTAATGAATTAAATGTAATATTTCCAATAAGTAAAAATCTATTTCAAGCCAAATTCAAATTGATTGGAATTATTTTTTCTTCTGAATATCAGTAAATAATGATAAAATTATTCATCTTGACAAGACTGTCAATACAACATAATTCTTTATTAAAAAATCTCTCCAAAATAAAAGATCCTTTTCTTAAACATTATTTGAGTAAATTTTAGCAAGCTGAATAGTTTTAATTTAATAAAAATATCACTTGACCACTAAAAATTAATACAGAGTTTTAATAGATTTAAAAGTTTATAAATTATTCTAAGAGAAAAAAAAATGAAACAATTATTGTAAAAAAATTCATTATTCATTAAAATTTTTTTGTAAGACAATAGTATACATATTATTTTTTTTATCATAAAAGCAATTAAAAAGCTTTTCTAATTAAATAAAGTCTTAGTTTTATTGTATTTTTTATTTTATGATTCATAGCAGATTTTCTGTAATCAGGGGTCCTGTTTGACCAAAGAAATTTGATGATTTAAATTCTCTGAGGTCCTCATAACTAATATTAACATTAATGAATTGCTCAAAATTTCATAAAATTAGATGAGTGGGGTAGTAACAGCTGTATGTATGTATGTATATATATATATATACTAAAACTTTCTAAAAAGTAAATGTTTAAAAAATAATTTAATTCATTTGTGAAAAAGTCCTGAAAGTTTTATTAAATTCCAACAATTTTTGGTTTTTACAAGAATTTCTAAATAAATGTTTTTCTTTGATATCACAAAGACTTTGGCAATAAATCTTTGTATGATTTTTTTACAGTACTCTTTGGAGAAAGTAAATCATCAATTTTTTTTTTTGTAAAGCAGTTACCAGTTTCATAAAAAATCTGCTCTGAATTGTAAAATAAAAAATGCAATAAAACTATGACATTATTTAATTAGAAAAGCTTTTAATTGCTTTTGTAAATAAGATATATTAAGGCCTGAAGAAATAAAATTTTTCAATGAATAATGAATTTTTACAAGAATTTTTTCATTTTTTAAAAATTGTAATTATAATAATATAATAGTTTAAAAATCATTTAAAATTCTTCATTGCTTTCAAGACAATGGTTTGGTGATATCATTAAGTAAAACGTACATTTAAGAACCAAAATTTGAAAAGCCCATAACAGTCATATGTACTCAAATATTTTTAAAATAATTTTTAGTAAAAAAAAACTTTCCTAATTTCAACCCATGGGAATCTATACATGACATAATCCTTAAAAAGGTCATGTGATTTAAGTGTAGTCTGACGCAGTGCAATTATTTCACTTTTAATTCTGTTCTGTTTCATTGCAAATCATCCCTTCAAAACATCAAAAAAAGTTTTACTTTTCTTAATTGCTATTTCACTAAATATTTTTATTTTATGGATTTATTTTAGTTTGAGTTATACTTCAATTGATTAATTTTTTAATTAAGGTAGTAAACTTTAAAAACCTAGAGATGAAATACAAATTTCATAAAGCTTCTTGAAACCTAACTAAAAATCAATAAAATATTAAATAACTACCGAAAATATGTTAATTTGAAAAAATTACTAGTTCGTTAAAAACTAAAAAAAAAAAAATGCATTCACTTAGATTTTGTAAATTTATGTCATTTCTGGCCATCCATAAGAGCTGTCATCACTTTGAAAGCTTCTCGATAAATCAATAAAGATCAAAGAAAGAGGGAACTCATCGTTAAGAAATGCTTGTATATTGTTTTTTATGCTATAAGTAATATTTATTTCAAATCAGATTAATTTAACTTTAAATTTTCTAATTTTACTCAAATAACATGTCACAAAAAACTGGTAAATTTGGTTGTTTACAAATTTCTTAAAATTAAGAAAATGGCCACTTTTAAAATTTAAAAAAAAAAAAAATCCAGCAATTATTTGACATTCGAATCTATATAATTTCTATCTGAAATACACCAGAATATTTTACTTAATGGAAATAATAAATTTAATCATTTAGCTTTCAATTAAAACTAAAATAAAATGAAATCTTAATTTTTTTAAATTTTTAAAATTTATATTTAACCTTAGGTATCAAAAATTCAGTAGAGGTGCCTACATTTCTGCTATCAATTCTTATTCTTGAGAGAATGTTTCAAAGTGGACACCAGGGATCAACTTTATTTCTAGAAAAAGTGCATGCATTTCCTGATGTCAGTAATCACAGACATTTTCTCTGAAGTACTTATATCAATCAGGTTATATATGCAAGTTTTATTGGTTGGTGAGGGCAGAAATAAATGTCTACTTACCTTTTTTTTTGTCCCATGTAAACAATACTTGTGGCTCCAGGACCGAGAACATTGTTCATGTCCCAAACATAATTTTTGGTCTCTCGAAGTTGGCGTGAGGACATGTTTTGCAAATGGCCTTTTAAATTCTTTTCTGGGGAGTTTTTTAAAGTCTGTCTTGAATTGTGTGTCTTCAGTATTGTTAAAATCAAATAAAATGTACAGCTGAATGTATTTAATCATTGTCACATTGCACAGTCAATGGACTAAAAAAGAAAAGAATTAGCCGATAATTCTAGTCATTAATGATCTGAAAATAAAACAAAAAACAGAATATGAAATGGTCATAATACGATAAGAGAAAATAAATAGTAGCTTAAAAACAAACAACAAAAAAAAACTGCTGGATTCTGGGTCCTAACGACTTGCTCTGAACTGAACATTATGGCATAAAATTTCATAAGTGCATGAACAGTATTAGAACTCCAAACTTTACTTATTTCCCTAATGTTGTCTCGCCTACATTTTACACCCGTAACTTAGTAATAAAAAAAAATAGAATTATCTCCCTTTGACCATTTTAAAGTTGAAGGACAATAGTTCGAATATAAACATCCATTTTTTAAAAAATTTTACTTTTAAAGTGTGGTCAAGAGGGTCCTAACTACTTGCTCTGAACATTATGCATAAAATTTCATAAGTGCATGAACAGTATTAGAACTCCAAACTTTACTTTTCTTCCCTAATGTTATCTCCCTACATTTTTTTACACCCGTAACTTAGTAAAAAATAAAAAAAATAATAGAATTATCTCCCTTTGACCATTTTAGTTGGGTAAAACAAAGTGAAGGACAATAGTTCGAATATACACATACATTTTTTTTTTTTTAATTTTACTATGTTTAAACTGTGGTCAAGAGCTTTTCTAATTAAATGTTTTACATTTATTTTTTTATATTAGTTTCAGTTTATTCAGTGCATATTTTGTAAACTAAACTGGGGTTAGTGTTGCCAGATTGACTTTTTCAATGCCAAATTCCTGAAATCTGACACTTTTTTTATATTGGTTTGGCTCCAAAGAATTTTTTTTTTTAAACATTATAAAATAGGCTTGTCCCAGGTAACGGTAAAAAAAGTGGTATACCCTGGAGAAAAAAGGTCCCCAAATGGCTAAAAAATTTTTAACATGTAAATGTTTATGTTAAAATTAAAGAGGGAAGACCAAAGTATTTTTTTTATTTTTCCAGATTTTTAAATCCTTCCTATAAATTTTAAAATTTTTTTTTAAAATTCGTTTTTCTTGAATAAAAAAAAATAAAAAATTCGATTTATCGGACATTTCTGCCGAGTTTGTAAACAAAAAAAATCAAACTTAGTTCAAAAATCAATTAAAATTTTTTAAAAATCAGTTATACCTTTTTTTGTGTTATCTTAGGAAATTTAGAATGATTAAAGTATACTTAATGTAATTTGAAAGAAACATTACTTACTTTTTTAGCAGAAAATTTTTTAATAGAGATATTTCCAACCGTGGTACTTTTCTCGCGCGGGTGCGTGTTTGAGGGGTGTTAATTGATGCCTGTCAATATATTGACAACTTACGTCAGGGGAATTTATCGTACGGTAGCACAGAAGTGATATAATTCGTTCTAATTTTAAGTGAACCTGGTTAGTAAATTAAAGAAAATTCACTTTCAATTTTTTTTTTTTTTTTTTTTTTAACTTTACGTTTGGGGAAAAATTCTGCACTGAAAATAACATTTAAATTATGGAAAAAAAAATTTACAAGTAAAAATTACAAATAAAACAGTAACATTTTTTTTTTAAATTGATTTTTATTACTTGTCATGAAATATTTTTCTGAGAATATAAAAATTACATGAAACATTTATTTAAATTTCATAATTGAAACAGGTTAACTTAATGAAATGAGATTTTATTTCTTTTTATTAAGGCAGATTTTTTTTTTATGCTATTTATTAATACTTGTGATATGGCAGTCATGGGAGTTTTATACATATTTTATTTATTAATAACATTGAAATGCTATGCAATCGATTTCAAACTTGAAAATTCAAATGCACTTCCAAGGATGTTTTTTTTTTATTTATTTATTTATTTATTTTTTTTGTAATTGTAAATGATCAATATTTTGTTTTAGCCCACTTTTTACCCATAGCTGTGACCCTTTCAGGTGCTACCACTTGGGTCAAAGGGACCTTTAACAACAGCAATTAAGAGGTGGTTCCACGCTCCTCAAGACCTCCGTTTTTTTTTCAATTGTTTTTAGTTTCAATAAAGTTAAAACTAAAAAACAATTTACGGCTCTCACTATAAAACAGTAAATAAAACAAAGTAAAGAATATACAGTGAAAAAACAAAAATAAAAACCTTAACTCTTGTCCCCTAAAAAACCCTTCGCCGTTTCCGTAAAAAAAAAAAAAAAAAAAAAAAAAATGAATAAAACAAAAAAAATGAAATAATATTTTGCAGTTTGTCTCACACTGAAAAAAGAAAAATTGATTATATTTAAAAACTGAAAAGAAAAAGGAACAAATTGATATTTGAAAACAAAAAAAATTGAAAATGCGACGATATTCACTGATTACGTCAGAAAAATTGACAAGAGTGGTTAGTTGTCAACAGAAAGAATGCGAAGTAATTTCTAAAGTTAAAAAGAACTTGCTTCTATCAAGGGAAACAACTCTAAACATTTGACGTTATTTCAAAGCTGTGCATCCGTACTTTCGTTGGAGACGATATTAAATACAATTTTGGAATATTAAAAAATTATTTTAAAAATATCACCGGTTGTCAGATTTTAATAAGCTTTCAAATTTATGATCTTCAAAAAAGTAGAGAATAAAATATGTCAATGCCATGACTATGCAGAAAAGCAACAATAATTTTAAAATATATTTTAATATTTTGTGAATTTTGTCATTTGTTTTTTTAAAATAAAAAAAAAAAAAAAATTATTGTAAAAATTCATTTTTTTCAAAATTTTTTTTTTTTTTTCAGGTAAGAATTACCTTAGTATATGTTATTCAGAAAAGTCATAAAAAATTTTTTTTTCGAATTAAATATTGTCTTAGTTTTATTGGGTTTTTATGTTTTTTACAATTGAGGTAAAAAATTTGGACAATTCCGCTCTTGTTTTTTACCAATAAAATCGATGATTTAGAATCTTCAGAGTCTTGTGCATTTAATGAAAAAAAAAAAAAATCCAGATGCAAAAATAAATTTTGAAGTTTTCATAAAATTAAGTTCGGGGGTGTAACATATATAAAAAAAAAAAAAACATTTATACTATGACTTTCAAAAAGACAAACATTTCTAAAATAATTTCATTCATTTGTGAATAAGTTCTGAGTATAAAAATTGGTTGATTTTTTTTTTGCAAGATTTTCCAAATCAATGTGTATTTTCCAACTGAAAATAGTGAAAACAAAAAATAATGCTAATTTAACCTAATTTTGACCTAAAAAAAAAAAGGTTTTTTGCAAACTAAATTTAAAAATGCTTTTTTTTTTTAAAAATAATTAAAAATACCTTGGTCTTCCCTCTTTAATTTTAACATAATCATTTACACGTTAAAATTTTTTTTTCAATTTTTCACCTTTTTTCTCCAAAATAAAATTTTTAGCGTTACCTGGGACAACCATCTATATATATAATATATATAATATGAAATATGGTTGTCCCAGGTAAATAAAAAGTGGCTTAAAATAAAAAAATATATATATATATATATATATATATATATATATATATATATATATATATATATATATATATATATATATATATATAAGAAAAAAAAAAAAAGTTCGATGTTTTTCTGATCGTTAACATCCAAAAAGGTAGGTTTTTTTATCTAA
The DNA here is from genome assembly GCA_903632075.3 of Acanthosepion pharaonis. NCBI lineage: Eukaryota > Metazoa > Mollusca > Cephalopoda > Sepiida > Sepiidae > Acanthosepion > Acanthosepion pharaonis. The sequence continues at coordinate 62,000 of CAHIKZ030005157.1, read as the reverse complement.
TTGTTGATTTGAGTTAAAAAAAAAAAAAAATACTCCCACGTTTAAATAACTAAGGCCAAATTTTGACTCCGCCGCAGTGATTTTAAAAAATAAGCTGGTAATAATAGTGGACGAAAGACAAACAAAAGTCCGATTTTTTTTTTTTTTTTGTTTTAACTACAAAAAGGTAGGTTTCTTCGTATAACTACTTATTAATTTGGATTCAGCATGTACTTTTTCACGGAATTAAAGTGACGATTTTTTTTTAAATTTTTAAGGGTTTTTTTTTGCGCCGGATTTAAAACCAAAATTTACCATAATAAATAATAAAAAAAAAAAATAGCGGCTGTCTGTACAATAGATACCATCCATCCCTTCCATATACAACTTTCAGCTCATAGTTAAAATAGCTCTACTCGCTATTACTATTTTTTTTTTAATAGTCTGACCTTACTTTCAGCTGTTTTAGTTAATAATTGCTGATTTGATTGTTTTTCACATCAAAATCAATTATTATTTGAATCCCCCCACCCTACAAACTGAATTCCGAAGGTTGTTAAAAACTTGTAGAGAAGAGAAAAGTTTCTAAACGTAAGTTTTTTTTTTTTAAACCGGCGCATCCAGAGCTTCAGTTCTTTTTTTTTCAGTTTAAGAAAACATAGATTTCCTTTTCTTGATATTTTTTTAATAATTTGTATTTTTTTCATTTTAATGCATTTCATAAAAACTTTAAAACCATTGTTAGTTTTTCTGTAAATTTAATTTTTATTTAATTATTAATAATTGCAACAGTCTCTAACTGTTGTCATCTTTAATTATCAGAAAAGTTAAACTTTAAAAAAAAAAAAAAAGTTTTTCATTTTATAAATTTATCTGGTTGTGTTTACTTTTTAGTGCAATGTAAAGTGTAATCAAAAAAAAAAATTCATCAAGTCTTTGGCACCTTGAATACCTTCTTTTTTCAAACGTAACAAAAAAAAGAATCGATCCAGTTTTTTGTTTTTTTCTTAAAAAAAAAAAAAAAAAAAGTAGAGGAAACTTTGCATTTTTCAATAGTGACCTGACATTTTTTATCACCCCATATAAGGACAATTAAAATGCCAAGAAGACACAAAAAATGAAAATACAAGTTAAAAAAAAAAAAATTCTACTACAAAATAAAAAAGTTTACCTGATTAAAATTGTCTATAATCAAAAACGATGAAATAGTTTAACCAAAAAAAAAAATTTCTGGTTTCTCTTCAATTTTTGTTGTAGTGGCCATCTTTTGTACTACACATGTGGTAGTGGCCATTTAGTGTAGCTGTTTTCGGTGAAGGGGAAAACCCATTAGAAATTCTTGCAAAATCAAATAGTCTGATTTTAATGAAACTTTCAGGACTTATTAAAAAATGAATTTACTTTTAAAATTTTTGTTTTTAGAAAATCTTGGAAAAACAAATTTAGTACATAAAAATAACTTTATGAAATTTTCTAAAATTTCAAACAGTTCGCAAATTGTTTTATAAGCAGGACTCCTTGGACAAATTAAGTCCCCCCCAACTATTGCCAACTTTTAAAAAATGTACTCCAAAAAATAAAAACTGCAATAAAAACACTCTAGTTATCGAATTAGATTGGCTTTTATTTGTTCTTATAAATAATTAAGGACATTATTATCTGAAGGAAAAAAAATTTCGATGAATAAAAAATTTATACAAGAATTGTTTGCATTTTTCTTGTTTTTTTTTCATTTTTCTTTATTTTTGAAAAATGTAAAATTCTTCCAAAAATAGTATACGGTGGGTTATTTAAGTTTTTAAGTGAAGACTGTATTTACTAAGCGAAAATTAAAAGCTTGATACAAATCATGCTACCAAAACTTTTTTATCATAATTAAAGATGTTTTTGTTTTTTTTATTATTACAGTGTAACCCGGATATAAGCGTTGGCAAAATGTTTTTTATATCATTTGGTCTATTTTGTTTAGGTAAATCTCTAGTAGTAAATGTTATGGTTCACGTGTTTCAAGGTTTGTCTCCTCCTTAGGGAAAGCCCCTTGACATAAAGGTCTTCAGCTTATCTCACTTTCAGCTATTAAATTAAAAATTAAATTGAGATAATTTTATTATCTCATTTATCAATTTAAACAATTTGAATTAACTTTTAATATAATTTTTTATTAGTTATTATCTCAGTTATTAAATTAAAAATGTAATAACTTAAATAATTTTATTAATTATTATTATCATTATCTATTGATTTAAAAAAAAATATTACTTTTTTTTTCTCTCTGCTCTTCATTCTAACCCATTCTATACGTTGTCTTTTTTTTCCCTATCAGAAAAAATGTCTACAGCAACCAAAACCTTCCTGGCAGTGTTGGTAAGTTTGTTTCTTTACACCCCCAGAAAAGATCATAAGACAGTGAATCTTTTTTGTTTTTATCTTTCATTCTTTTCAAAGCATTAAAAACCTAAAGACATTCAATTTTCTTTACTTTTACTTTTTAAACCTTGTTGCAGGTCCCCGGGTGGAGGGGGCACAATATGGCCTGTGCGCCCAAATATGGATGAGTTACGTGAGGCCCACAAACATTTAAAATTAAAACGTAAATCTGACAAGTGAAACAAATGGACAACAAAAACGAAGATACTTAAACTAAACATGTCATTATGAAAAAGCCACATGCTTGGAAAAATTTTTTTTTTTTTTTTTTTTTTTTAGCTAATGTTCCTTAAAATTTATTAAATAACGATTAATAAAAAATATTTTATTTAATTACTAAACTAAAGAAATTTCCAGATCAATGAGTTAATTTGGTTGCTTACTTATCTTTAATTCCATAATTTAAAATTAAAGAATTTTTTTTTTTTATAAAGCATCTTCAAACATAAAACTAAAAGTAAAAAGAGGATAGCATGATGAAAAAGATGTCAAACTTGACAAAAACAAAATTTTATCGTCTAAAATGTTATTATAAAGAGGAAAGACCAAAGTTTTTTTTTTGTTTTTTTTTAAATTATTTTTTAAATTTTCTTTTTAGAACATTCTAAAATCTAAATTTTGATTAAAAAAACAAAAAAAAAAACCTTGTTTCTCTTTGTATCAACGGAACTAGTAAATAACATAGACAATTTTTAGCACATTAATTTGGAAAATCTTGCAAAAATATAAATAATTGTGAGCTTTCAGGAACTATTCACAAGATTTTTTTTATTAAAGTCATGGCAGAAATATTTTTTATATTTATTAACACCTCCCCAGCCCCATAACTAATTTTATGAAAACGCTAGAAATTCGATAGTCTACGTTAATGATTACAATATATTTAAATAAATTAAAAAAAAAAGCACAAGGCTTTGAGGAACCACCGCCACCTGAAAATCAGCTCTGAATTGTAACATACAAAACTCAAATCAAATATATTTAATTTCAAATGCTTTTATGAATATGGACAATATTTTCTGAAAGCAAAAATTTTTTTCAATGAAAAATGAATTTTTAATATAATTATTTGTTATTTCTTTAATTATAATAGATTTTTTACATTTAAGTTAAAATATTATAAAATTAGTTAAAAGCCGCATCACGTTTCCTAAGTGTCCTTATGAGATCTTTTTTTTTTTTTTTTTTAAATTGTATCGTTTTGACTAATCAGAAGATCTGCAGTAATTAAGTAATTTTGTGTTCATAAAAATCGTTAAAATGGCTGTAATTAAAAAGTACGGAAGGTCACAAGCAATAAAACGTCACGTGGCTTGAGTGTCGTTCTCCGCTGAACGTCGATTACGTAATTGTTCTTATTCATAAAAGCAACTAAAAGCTTTTGAAATGAAATAATCTTTCTTTTGAGTTCTTTGTTACAATTCAAAGCTAAATTTCGATAACTTTTTTTTTTTTTTTTTTACAAAATAAAATTGATTTAATTTCTTCAAAGACTTCTGCTTTCAGGTAATATATTCACTTAAAGAAAGTGTTGAATTTGTAGATTTTTTGTTAAATTACTTTGGGGGGGTAACAGATGAAAAAAAAAAATTACTATGACTTTCAAAATAAAAATAATTTCAATCATTAGTGAATAAATCCTGAAAGTTTCATTAAAATCCAACTCCCCGCTTTTTTTTTTTTTGTCAAAATTTTCGAAATATGTTGATCACTGCAAAAAAAAAAAAGCAATCAAATTCCCAGTGTTATTTAGTAATGACACTTTTGCAAAGAGAAACCCGATTTTTTAATAAGATTTTTGCTTGGTTCTGCAAACACTTTTCTGATATCAAGATATAACAATCAAGATTTATCAAGCCAGTTCAACAAATCTTGCCAACAGCAAAAATAATTTTAACTACCAAAGGAGAAGCTGACTTGCAAAACTAATCTCACCCCCCCCCAAAGTGATTGGAATAAAATGTTCATTTTAACAAGAATTCAAGTAGTGATTCTTATGAAGAACCATCAATTTTCCATTATGAGCGACAGGGCCAATGGGTTGCTGTATCTTATGCTTCCACCTTTTACATTGGTCAAGTGATTGAGAGATGTGTGTGTGTGTGTGTGTGTGTGTGTGCAGGTATGTAGAAAAATAGGAAAGAACCCGTTAGGTAAATAATCCGGAGTTCTTTAGTATTTTTGTTTTTATTTTTAAAAAACGGTGCTCCATACAGAAGCAGAGCTTACATTATAATTATTTTTAAAAAAATGATTCCTTCGCTACATAAGAGTTCTCGTGTTTCAAAAACAAGCTAAAAACTCAATATAATTATTAAAATTAAATTGAATTAAGGTATCCAGCCCTGTTTCATCCTCAAGCGAAAATTTAGGAATAACCAATCTTGAAATTTACGCATCTTTATAAGCATGTTCGCTCGCAAAATTAATTACTATGGAAATAGCTGGGGCAACCATTTTGGTAAGGGGTCTGACAGTTAATTTTTTATCTCCATATCAGTGACCTTCTGAAAGAGGTCAAGCTGATGTAGGGTGGGGTATCCCTTTCAAAGAGGATGATGGCATTCATGTACACACATCGTCTGGTCAGTTACAGTGAAAGATAGCTTTTGGCACCATGCTGCTATGTCGTGAAGTGTCTAGAGAATTTTGTTTTATCTATTATTATCCTGATGGCTGCTTCATATATAAATGCGTTGCACTGAACTACTATTTGTTTGTTTGATGACTTCATAAAGGGTTTTTCTATTTAATGATTGGGTTAAGTTTTTAAGCCTTTTAATTTTTTTTATGCTAATTATTTAATGAGAAAATTTGTCGGCAAAAAACTGTTAACTCATGTCTATGGTTTAATAAATTTTCATTAATTAGAAATTTAATAATGTGTAGTTTTTCATGTAGGCATAAAGGGCATGGGTCATCCCAGGTTTTACAACTTCTTGTTCTATTTATTATTTTCCATTTTACTTTTGGCGTTTTCATTTCTTTTAAATGCCTAAGATATTTGGATAGTGATGTCTGATTTCTATTTCTAATATTATTGAAGGAGCTTTTTTGTTGTCTCCATCTAATTTCAAATTCATTATTTGTTGACCCAATGTATATCCTATCGGTGTTAGGACTCTCAATGGATGAGATAGTGCATAGGTATACCACAGATTTTTGTGAGGCATTTATTTTCCAATGGGCAATTTCAGGGTTTCTAGAATCACATAATTTTTCATTATTTTTGCCTAATTTTAGTTTAGGATTTTTAATTCATACTGTTTTGGCAAGCATGTTTTTCCAGGATTTTATGTTTTTTATGATTCTTTCTAGATTTTCAGTGCAACTGTAACTTAATTTTAAGGTGTTTTTCAATTAAAGCTAGGAACTTATGTCCTAGCTTAGTACTAACCATTTGGTTGAATGGAGGGGTATACCAGATGATTTTTCTTTTTCCTGTTTTTCTTTCTGTTAGTGCTATTGTTTCTATAACTTATGTTAGCGTTTTTGTATCCGCTATTTTTATAGGGATGTGTTATAAAAATTACTGTTGTTGGAATATTTCCTTATTGGCAGAGTTCATGCTGATTCTTTTCTCTATTGATGCGGGTATATACTTAATTATAGATGGAGGGTGGTTTGACTTAGGGTGTAATTCCTTGTATTTACACCCCTAAGTCAAACCACCCTCCATCTATAATTAAGCATTTTTTTTTTTTTTTTTTTTTTTTTTAAATAATTCATTATCCTAAAATTAGTAACGTTTCAGGCTTCTATCTTTTGGTGGCAAGTTCAGTAAGGTATACTTTTGACTTTGGTAACCTATTTGGCAAAAAATGTGGGCTGTAACTTAATACAGAACCTGTCCAAGGACCAAGGGCCTGCATTCCTCCTCCCCCCTCTCAAGCAGCAACGAGTTGTTACAATGAATAATTTTATGAAACTTTAAGGGGACCATATTTAGATTGTGGTAATAAACAACTGAAATAATATGGTGTCTGCCATGATCATGTGAACAGAGTAGCAAAGGGCTACAATAACATACAGCTCAAACCCTGGCCTATTTCAAGATTAATGTGTATGACATTAATAATGAAATAATAGAATTTATATTAACAAAAGATATTAAAAAAAATTGTTTATTACATGTTGATTGTGTTAATAATAAATTCATTTGTCCAAAGGGAAACTAAAGCCTTCTTTTATCTTGGATTTCTTTCTTTTCAGCTGGGTTGTCTCATCTTTGGAAATGGTAAGTTTCAAATACTTTTTCATTAATGCTATAGATATTGCCTAAGCTTAAGATGGGGAATGGGAGTTGGAGGTTTTTATGTCTAAACCTATGAATAGTTGTTTATACATTGACTATTAATTTTATTACCTGGGGAAATGTAAATATTTTATTAAAAAACTAGTGTAACCATGCCATTAAAATTGATGGCAAGAAGAAATGTATTATATTGTAAGCAATTCTGGTTTAATCCAAGTACAATTTTGTAATTTGAAATAATTTGTTGTTAACGTTAAATAGTTTGACTATTGACAGTGTACAACTTATAAACACCTCGGGATATATTTTCCACATTGTTTGCTTGCATGCTTTTCTGACACACCTTTGGAGTTCTGGCCGTGTTGGTGGGGCTTCAGACTACTGCAACTGCATGCACCTCTGCATGGGGTTAAGAGTACCCTAAGAATGGCCACCTGTTTGTTTGTGGGCAGCAACCTGTGATATCTGGGAGTGGGATCCTGGTGGCTAAAGGGGTCATGAACTGCAATACTCCACTTTGGCCCTTACCTGGGCTAGACAGGTGAAGAGACCCAATCTAACCAATCAGTTAATCACAAAGCCCTAATCCAAATCTATTCAATAATATAAAATAGACCAACAAATACTTCAGTGAATATAGATGGAAAAAATTGGATTAGAAGCCAGTGGCAAAGGGTCAATCTGTATATGAGGAAAAAGTAACAACAATATGGTCAATACACAGGGCTCTACGGACAAATTTACCTTTAGTTGACCTTTGACAACTAAATATTTTCGTTTACTAGCCAAATCCATGTAATGTTATTTCACTCTAATGTTATGAATAAAACAATTCCAGGTGAAGTTTTGTTTTATTTTCTAATTCTCTAAGACAATACAGATGAAATTTATGGGAGGAAATTTAGAAATTTCAAGAACAATTACATTCAGTGGTACTGTTACCTGGCAAATATCACTTAGAATAATTCAGTCAACTGACAAATACATGTTTGAAGATCTCATCAGTTTCAATATTAGTTACTAAACTTGAAACAACCTCATAAAGACATTACATTCACTTCAATTGTTTCCTGGCAAACTTTAAAAGGTGTCATTTAGAAATATTCAATAAACTTACTGACAAAATTTAAATGCAAATTTCAAGTCTTCAAAATCTCATCAGTTTCAATATTACTAAACAACCTCAAACAAAAGGATCACAACAACAACCACGTCGAACAAAAGGATCATAAATACATTATATTGAGTCTAGAAACTGTAAAACTGTTACCTGGCAAATGTCACTCAGAAATATTAACTAAGATCTTAAAGTGGGACTGGAAAGGGAAATGTCCAGATGGTCTGGCAAACACATACTGTGTCTTTGTGTTATTGACATTGAACTTATTTCTCTTTCAAACTGAAATTTTCTTTTAAAATTTATAACTCCATTTGCCCAATATCGAATTGCATTTACCTTTTTATTCCAATCTCCAGTCCCACTTTAACACTTGAATTGTGACTCTAAATCTTTTTGTTTTCAAACAGTACTGCTTTGTCCTTACACTTTCGATCAACAGACACAATGTTAGCTGTCCAGTCACATTGTCCTGGCCCCCCAGCAATCCTTCTCCTGCTGCTTGCCATCCACTTGTCAATGGATTTCTCTGGGTTGAATTCAGCCAGATCTGGACCTTCAGAAGAAAGCAAGATTAAGTCTGACAGTCTCTGTACAGACAAGCTGCTCCGTATGTCGCTCTTTATTCTCTTCTGTGCAGAAAAGGCTCTCTCACACTGTGCAGAGCTGATTGGAAGAGTGAGCATTATTCTCACAAGATGAAGTACATTGCAGAAGTCAGTCTTGTATGGGTCTTTGGTCAGTAGGATTTGCAACAATCAGAATAAGACTTGTCCCTGAAAGTATTTGCAACAAAGAATTTCATGTGTCTCTATTCTGTCTGAACAACTTCAATATTGCATCCTGCAGCCACAAGAGGTTTTCCATACCAGTCACAAATAATATCTATTTCATGATTTCCAAAATGGACAAGTTCCCTTTTGCATTCTGGCCATGTGTCATGATTGAACACCTTAATGAAACTTTTCACCACACCTTGAGCATCTACACTTGTATTTGTTCCCAACAGATTTTGAAACCTTGACTCTAGTCCTTTGATTGTAATGTCAACTGTAGACTCAACATGCTTTAGTTTTTCTTCGGCCTTATAAACAGGACTCCTGGTCATTTCAACTTCCTGAAATTTGGGATTACCCTGCAAATTTTCAGACTGTTGTTCTTCAATACACAGGATAAATTTTCATACATTCCCCCAGGAATGTATTCCTCTTTCATACTTGAAACAGTTTCCATACAATCCTTAATTGATACAACTGCTACAGGAAGAATCAGATTGTTTGTCTGTAGATTTAGACTGAGTAAAGCTAGCTCACCAAATAGATCAGATACGAAATGGCAAAATGCAGTGAATACAAGATCCTTCAATTGCTTGTTTATTTTCTTAGCTCTACCAGCAATGTCTGCATTTGATGATGTTGCTGCAAGATTTTCCATATGAGTGTAGACTGCTGCGTATTGACTATGATTCTCAGTCAAATGACCATCTTTCTTTCCTTGGAGAAAGACTCTCATTGCCCTGTCTACATGGGGAATCCATCTGGTACCCTTCACTGGTGCTGGTGAATAGATTCTTGCTTCAAGTTCTTCTCCAATGATCTTGAGTTCTCTCTTGCTCTTTGGACTGAAGTGGTAAGTCTTGAATATCAAATGTAGACAGTCATTGACAGACTGCATAATAGGAGTCTGTTTTTGTAGTTTCAATAGGGCTAATTCAAGCCTGTGTGCCATACAGTGAAAGTCTATGAGATGGGGAACTTCTGCCTTAACAGTGACACAACACCATTCCTTTGTCCTGTATTCACATTTGCCCCATCTGCACAAAACCCAACAATTCTCAATGACATTTCATCATCACTGATCCCCACTTTTGAAAGAGCAGATTTAGTAGCAGAGATAATGCCTTTAGCATGGCCATGTTCAATGGCAATAACTTCAACAAGTTTATTTTCTGCTTTGCCATTCAACACTGTTCTCACATAAACCGCTTCATTTTCTGACACAGAGCTGTCAGTGGCACCATCAATCATAACTGACACATAATGAGTCACTGATAGATTCCAATGTCTCATCTCTGATCATGTTTGCAATAGTAGACGTCATTTCACCACACATTAACATCGTTACTGTATGCAGGTGTCACAGGTAGCCCATTTTTGTATTAAAGTAAGAGTAGGGGCTTCAGTTTTGTAAAGGCCATTTCTTCCTTCCCTATACAATAAACTGTTAAATTTAACTTTCAAATCCTTTTCATTTGATTTGATTTCTGCATCGATAAATTTCTTGGCAGTGTGAGACTTTCAATTGAGTGTTTGCTTGTTTTATTAATGATAAAGTCGTGGCACTTGCAGTGTCTAAGACTTACTATGGGCAAGGACGTTTTCACGTTTAAATTTAGTACTACCATCTACAAAATCAGTTTTTCCAGCCAAAGTTGAACCAGCCCTACGACAAAAATCACAATACATCGCGTTTTTTTTCTCTATCATAATGAAGCCAGGTGAAAGTTGACAACCGAACTCGTACAATAAATATGACTTGCTTTCATTTTGTGTGTCATCATTACTTTGTTTATCATTCGGGGCATTCTTTTGAGTCTCAGTCTCATTCAGCATTTCTACTTTGTTCAATTTTGCGAAGAAAGACGATATTGGCGATATTAGTATTGTTTTCTTCATTGCCATGTTTCTTTAAATCTTTGTGCATGCTCAGAAAGACGAATGAAACTGCAAATAAAATGTGTGCTGCCGTCGTCAAAATGCCAATTAATATCTTGTATATTGTTCTATTAAACCTTTTATTGTTTAAATAATTTGACTTTGCTCGTTTTATTTAAAAAAAAAAAAAAAGGTTGAACAGACATTTTTCACTCAGTAATGAGCTTTGGAAGATTGTTGGTGAAAAAAACACAGTCGCCAAAAGATAAGCGTTTTATTATTTCTAGTCGCCACTTGGAAAAATCACTTGCAAATGCGACTGTTTCACTCGCAACGTAGAGCCCTGATACAAATGTTATCCTGAAATCTTGGATAGGCTTACTGAGGAACTCATATAGGCTCAGCATTACCACCTATACAAACTATTATGTCTGGATATCCCTGACCATGTCAAGGTGAATGGGTTTTCCTTTTGACAGGTCTCCTCATGGGGATCAGAAAGGTGGGGAGCACGGTACAAAAAAACAAATAATATATCATGCATGGCATATCTTTAAAATCCAAGGAAACCAAACCTTGACACGAGTCAAGTCAAAGTAACCAAGAGATGTCTTTATGAGTCTGACTCAAGTGAGGAAGACATGAATAATACATTCTCTAAATAAATCCTACTACAACCAATTTATGAAACTATCAACGAACCTGTGCAAATGCATGGCGCACTATTAAAAAAAGCAAGAGAGAATCGTGGAAATAATACATCACGAAAATAAATATCAACACAGCAATAAAGAAAGTATGGGAAATGGCTAGGAAAATGAATGGAAAAAAAACTACTTCCATACTCTAGTTAAAAAAGCCAAATAAAAACTGTTTGACCATGGATGACCTCAAAATGGCTGATAGGTCGTTAAACACAAATAAATAAACCTTGGGTGTTCTTGAGTCAAATTTGCTGAGACATTAAAACGTCATCACTAATGATAATTAATCCAACTTACTTTGAAGAAAAGTAACTTTATGTGAAATTTAATTCAAAAAATATCCTGTGCACATAGAAGATGAAATGAAAAAAGAATTAGACAAAATGACAGATCTTGGTGTGATAACAAATGAATGAACAGATTTTGAGTGAATGCAATTAGAATGCAATTAGAATGAACAGATTTTGAGTGAATGCAATTAGAATGCAATTAGAATGAACAGATTTTGAGTGAATGCAATTAGAATGCAATTAGAATGAACAGATTTTGAGTGAATGCAATTAGAATTTAGAATGAAGATTTTGAGAATGCAATTAGAATGAAGAGATTTTGAGTGAATGCAATTAGAATGCAATTAGAATGAAGAGATTTTGAGTGAATGCAATTAGAATGCAATTAGAATGAAGAGATTTTGAGTGAATGCAATTAGAATGAACAGATTTTGAGTGAATGCAATTAGAATGCAATTAGAATGAACAGATTTTGAGTGAATGCAATTAGAATGCAATTAGAATGAAGAGATTTTGAGTGAATGCAATTAGAATGCAATTAGAATGAAGAGATTTTGAGTGAATGCAATTAGAATGCAATTAGAATGAAGAGATTTTGAGTGAATGCAATTAGAATGAACAGATTTTGAGTGAATGCAATTAGAATGCAATTAGAATGAACAGATTTTGAGTGAATGCAATTAGAATGCAATTAGAATGCAATTAGAATGAACAGATTTTGAGTGAATGCAATTAGAAGTAGCAGAAAGTTTCAATTCTTCCTCATTATCCTTTCAATAGGATTTCCTCTTTAAACTCTTGAACGACAACCAAGCCCCACCTAATATGGTGTGGGTTACCCTCGGAACATTAGGCTGTTGTAAATAGTGCAGTGTAAGCACTACCCGCAATGTATTCACATGATATATACCTCCATATAAAGCAGAACTAAATAAATTAGTTGCTAAGAAATAACAAATAATCACATTATTATATTGTTATGCCAAATTTAGTGACATAAAATGTCAATAAATCCAGTTAAAATAGAAAAAAACTGAAATTTTCATACAAAAATTCAGATTAATGACTATATCAGTCGTAGATGCATTAATATTTAATAAATAACCTAAAATGTACATATGTTTTTCATTTAAGATAAATAATTACACCCGTGTTTGTGTAAGTCCCTAAAAATATAAAGAAAATACAAAATTGGAAAAAAAAAAATATCAGGAGAAAATACATTAATATGTAAGAAATAACCTATTCAAATGGGCACTAGTTTTGCCATTGAACATACATGCAATTGTGACTTCAAATATGAAAGTGGAGACTCTGTATTTGAAATAGATGCCCAGCTTTTATTTATTAATTATTGTGCATTATTAAGTCTATCAACCAACACATAATTAGTTGCAAGTGAAGTTTTCTAAGAAAAAAAAAACTTCATGGATTTATTTTTAATCTGACATTTTTAGAAATTGTTTTTGCGAAAAATAATCTAGGTGATGTGAAAATGCTTTTCTTTTTGAAGTTTTTGAATAAATGACACTTATTTGGAAATTAATAATAATAAAACAACTTTATTATGGATTACTTTCCATTATTTTTTGTTAAAATGAATGGGTTTACAAGTACAAAAAAAAAATATTAATCTACTTTCTCTCTTTCTGATGGGTAAAGATATGCTGAGCTGGCCTCTGAAGGACAACAGACAAATTTCCTTTATTTCAGTATGTACCTTTTTCTACATGGAACCTTCAACTTTAAGAGCCACTTTTAAGAAATATTTCTAGTTATTTAGAGACATTTGAATTTCATGTTATTTCAATATTTTGTGGGATTTAATAACTGTCATTGAGCAACAAGAGGAATTTTTTTAATTATTTAATTTTATTTTTTTCCTCCTCTCATCCAGTTGCAGCTACAGTAATTGATAGGGATATTACTCCCCAAAGTGTATCACGTAAGTATGATGTTTCCTTAATAGATGTGATTATTACCTTTTATTTTAAGAACTTTTATCAATGTTTATAGATGTTTAAATACCAAGTCATTACATGCCATCAGACATTTTGATAAATTTATGAATAAAGAAATTGTTAAATAAAATTTAATTAAAATTCTAGAAATAGTTCTCAAACTATAAATATTGTTTAGGGAGTATACAGTAATAGGTGTCAAGCTCTTTTTGACATTCCCCCACTTTTTTTTTTTTTTTTTTTTTTTTTTTAGGAGGAGGGTCTGCTTTCATTAAACTTTACCTCCCTGAGTACAAATATGTATTTTATTTCTGTCATTGAAATAATGGAAGTAATTTTTTTTTTTTATTTCTAGCTAATCAAGAAATAACATGGAATAAACCCAGGAATTTAGATGGAATTTATGATGTGAAGTTGCATATATTCAGCAAGACTCAACCTGATGCTGGTGAAGTCATATTTTCTGTTGGAGAAGGTGATACCATGAAAAATTACACTGCTTCCATTGTAAGAGATGGTGATGATGAAGATTTGCTACAGTTTCAGATTCATTCTTGTCAAATTATGATTTCCTCTGGACAAAAAATAAAATTATTATACAATGGAAAGAGACATTTAGAAATAAAAGATAGGCCAAGCAGTTACATTCATTTGATTCATGCTAACACTAGCCAAATAGACCAAAAACTAGCCTGTGAAACAAACTCTGGCAAAATCAACAATTTAAGCATTTCACTAATGCTTATTAGTTTACTAGTTGCATTGTATTTTACTTTCAAATAAATTCCTGCTCTTTATAATTTGGACTTATTCTAATTGCATATGAAAAGTACAAAAGTATAATTTTTATAAATGTTATACTCTGCTTCAAATTAGTTCTTTCTTATTCAGTCAACATGAAAAACTGTTGACTGGATGTAAATGCTTCAAAAGCAGACACCGTCACAAAAGCGTTTTACCTAAGGTTGAAAATTAATTTTAAAAAAATGACAAATCTTTCTTGAAGCTTTGATTTTATTTTTAATTTAAAGATAATAGATTAAATTTTATATTTCCAAGAACCAAAATACTTTGCTGTATTTCAAAAATGAATTTAAATTGACTGAAATATACTTTTCTGAAACTTTGAGGAATACTAGCTGATTTAAAGTATTTATTTTAGGTTTAGAATATCAGATACATTAGCTGTTGTTTTATGGAGGCTTGATCTGTGAAGCATAATTGAAGAAAATGATGTGAGTGGGGTTTTTTTTTTTTTTTTTTTCATTAAGTCATGGAAAACAGGACACACAGGTTTGAGAGAGAGCTGACACAGAATGTGACTGGCCTTTATTGGGTACTAGAAGAAAGAGTGAGACAAGGGATTAGGGAGAAATGGAATGTAACAGGGAGCGAGAATCATTTGATGTTGATTAGGGAGCATACATTAATGATAGTGCAGAGGGAGTAGACATTAAACAAAAATGTAACATCCCCTCCCTGCACTTTTGTAAGTAGAGGCAGCAGTCTCGTGTACAGTCCTTGATCAGTTTGACATAGTCCTTCAGATACACTGGCTGTTGTATCCCTCGTCTAGCATGTGTGTGAATCCCCTGTTGGGATTCACATTTTTCTGATTCAGTTGTATTTGTGTCTTTGCTTACAACAGGTGAGGCTGATGAGGATACTTTTAAAGTTGCAAGGGCACCTTTTTTGCTATGTCATGTGGCAAACTTAGAGTGTCTATAGTGATTGGTGGTGGCTGTTCATTTCTCACATGCTCTGCTAGTTCAGAAGATTTGTGCAAATGATGTCTGTTTCACTGATAGGTTCCACTTGCTGTCTGGATTTGCTTGTTTGTATTTATTTGTTTCTTATTTATGTTTGTTTTATTTATTCATCATTTAATTATAATTTGTTTATTTAATTGTTTGTTCCCTAATTCATAATTCAGTTGTTACTGTATTTGAATAATAATCTCTTAATGATTACAAAAACTGTAACTTTACAGAATAATTATTAAAATTGAAATAAAAACATGCAAATTAAAAAAATGCTGATTATGATTTATAAAACATTTTCAAATATGAAACAATTAAAAAAAATCCTGAACGAATTTCATCCTTAAAATTATCTGTCTGTAACCTACTTTTCTATAAGTATTATTTGAATTTTAAATCTTTTTTGTATGAAATTTATTTACTTTCTTGTATTTAGTTTATTTGTTTCTTATTTATCATTTACTTGTAATTTGCTCATCTGTTTGTTTCATAATTGAGTTGTTGCTGTAGTGTAAGAATAATAATCATTAATACTTACAATATTGTAACTTTACAGAATTATACTTATTATAAAAACCCAGGTTGTGTGTGTCTGTACATTTATATATTGGATCGGATTTCCTACATTTTTCAACTGATTTCAACAAAACTTCACAGGACTACGTAAAATTACCTTGCGGTGGTTCTGACAGCGCCAAAAATTGGTAAAACAATTGTTTTTGCACAAAATCAATTTGAAAACACGATTAAGAGGCATCGCTGTCAAGAATGGAAGGGGGACAACTTATATAGAGTTATACTTATTATAAAACCCAGATTGTTTGCGAGTGTGTGTCTGTGTTCGTTTATATATGGGATCAGATTTCCTACATTTGAAAAATGATTTCAACAAAATTTCACTTTTTTTTTTTTTTTTTTGGCAGGTAGTGTTTCTTATTGTCTTGCACACTTTTTTCTTTATTTTTACATTCAGAATGCTTTAAAAATTCCATTTACAAGACAATTGTTTATAATAAAATTCTATTCAATCGGTAGACTCGTAACGATTGAAAACAATGCTTTTGTTTGAGTTTGGGTTTAACCAATTCGTAAAAAAAAAAACACATGCGTGTCCATCAACCTTAAACAATAATCTTTGTCAATTTTATTTTTCAGTCTTTATGATGATCGATACTTGATCTTTCTCTTACTGTTACATCCCCAAGCAACGCTGGGCTCTACTGCTAGTATATATATATATATATATAAAAAAAATAATGTGTCTGTATATACATATACACATACCTTACTCTTTTTTTTTTTTTTTTTTTTAAAAATTAATAAACTGAGCAGATAGACCCTCAAAAATAGTGTGAGTGGAGGGGGATGTTTCCTTCAATAGAGTAAAAAAAAAAAAAACAGTCTTGCTTACTATTTAGTCCTCCGTGGCTGAGCAGAAAACCATGACAGATTAAACCATAATTTTCCCTACGAAGCTCCGGTCTCAGCCAGAGGGCATATTATTTTTTTACTTAGATTTCTTGAAAACACAGACTGAGACATTGCATACTGTTTAATAAATAAAATGTCCACAAAACAAATAAATTACCCACTATAATAACATTTGAACTTACATATATGATCCTATACAGAGATGAAAAATACTTATAAGGAATATTAATTGTTAACTATTGCTCTGTAGCTTCTCAACCTTTTTAAACAAAGGCACACCTAAGCATAAATGAAAATATAACAGCACACTTAACAAAGTTTTTAAAGGGTATACATTTAAATATTGTGAAATAAGACCATGGATTTTTTTTTAAAAAAACATACACAAATATGAGCTTACTCTATGTTCCTATCCAACTATTTGGGCAGCTTATTTAGTGTGATGATCAATGCTGTATATAAGAAACTTTGACAATATTAATT
The DNA here is from genome assembly GCA_903632075.3 of Acanthosepion pharaonis. Classification (NCBI taxonomy): domain Eukaryota; kingdom Metazoa; phylum Mollusca; class Cephalopoda; order Sepiida; family Sepiidae; genus Acanthosepion; species Acanthosepion pharaonis. Next base: position 44,939 of record CAHIKZ030005157.1, on the reverse strand, counting down.
CATAATTCAATACAACTTTGTAAAAATAATTTTGAATTAAACGAAGAATGTTGAATACAACTAAAGGAAAAATATGCATTTATTCAAATAAAGGAAAATTTTAAAATGTTAAATTAAAAATACTTTTAAAAAATGAATATTAAAACAAAGTATTTAAAATAATATGATCAAAGAAGTAAAAAGAATTATTTGAAAAAAGTTTGATACTTATTCACTTATTCAAATACTAACACTGTACCATTACTACTTACACACACACACATATTCTATATATGCTGTGGAAATATTTAAAATGTGGCACTGCTCTATAGCGAAAGCCTATGAATTAAATTCTTTTTCTAAACTTGTTCACTTCCATCAGCTGTTGTTGTGTAAAAAGTTTTTAGAAGTGTAAAATTTCAGGTAGAGTATATCTGTAAAAGGACAATATGAATAAAGACAAAAGGAAAACTTATCTCAGCTGATGAATTTTTTCCTCTGAGGGGCTTTATTGAGGCAATTGTAAGGATTTCATTTTGTAACAAGTATTTATAGACAAGAGTAAAAATCTTTTTGGTCTTGTATATAAATAGTTGTTACAAAATAAAATCCTTACAATTGCCTTGATAAAATCCCTCGGTGTATGAAACGCATCAGCTAAGTTAAGTTTTTTTGTTTTTATTCATAAGAAAGTAATGTAAAATAATTGCTCTTTCTTTTCTTAAAAGAAACCGTATTGTATGTTTAAGATTTTATGATGATTGAAAGTTGAATAATTTTTTTTTATAAAAAAAAAAAAGATCTTAATAAACAGTGACAGCAATTCATACAATAGAAAAATTCAGACTTCTTAGTTGGATCACAAGAGTCAGCATAGTTACATTTTTTTTTTTTTTTATGAGCCATGTTTCTATTTTTTGATTTGCTTATCTTGCTTTTAATAAGGTACACAGAAGGAAATTTTTGTGCAAACTTATTTGTAAAACTTGTTTTCTCTTATATTGTTTATGTTAATGTAATGTTTGTTCCTTTCAAATTTCATATTGGCATTTCAAGTCTTGTTTGTTGTTTGTATGCACCTTATTCAATATTTGAGATAGTGCAAGAACAACAAACATCACCTCACTATCTCCACAGAAAAAAAATCCTTTTAGCCGTTAAATAGTTCCCTGAATTTTTTTATTTCTTTTATGATTGATTTATTTTAAATTTAAATTTACAGAAAAAACAATCATCAATGTTGCATAGAAATAAAATGTTAGGCACTGATTTAATTCAAATTGCATTTTTTTTATTTCTTTTTCTACTCCCTGCTTATTGAAATAACATTTTTTTTTCTCTCTCTCCAAGTAATGAAGAAATAAAATGGGAGCAGTGTCGTGGCCACTCACAAACATGAATGAATAGGACACTTCGACCATGATCTTTTATATCATGTTCCCTACACATTGTTATTAATTTCATTTTGTTTTAGAATTGATCTAATGACTTCTTAGTTCCTTTTGTGTTAGAAACCTAGTCGTAATACACATCCTGATCACTTTTACACCTTTCTTTTTTGTAGCAAATCTCAGCTTATTTTTCCTTGAAATTTTTAGTATTTTGTGAGACCTGTCGTTATTGTTGGTCTCTTATAATACAACCCAGTGTCTTCTCACCAAATTCGAGGTTGGAGAGATGAGGTGAAGAAACACATGCTCCTGGCAATTGTGGCCAAGATGCTTGGATGGGCTGCATATTAAGTTAGATTCCCATTTTTTTTTTGTCTGCCAACTGGATGCTAGTTGGACTTTTTATTTCTATATTACCAGCAGTGATCGACTTCCCTTAACTTCAACTTAAATAACCTTTCCCATATACTATATAACGGGAGGTTTTGATATTGGCCTTCACCAGCATGTACACAACACCTGCACATAACTTTCGAGCATCTGAACACCCTTCAATTACCAGATCATCCACGGCTACTCAGTTTTAATTTGTAAATAAACTTTGCATTAATCTTACATATCCTTATTCTGCTATCCTTTTTGTTTAGCCTGTCAGATTTCACGTCTTTAATTCGAAAATGTTAGCGGTCCTCTTGTGACCTCGTTGGGGGTTCCACTACAGTAGTCCACATATATAAAAGATTGGTACAAAATGCTTTTGGTGATGTTTTTAAATAGTCCCAATCAAGAATGCGACATACTTGTTGAAAATGGCGACATCTCAAAAAACTTTCTGCTTGTCTTACAACAGATCATAATAATTTGATGAAATTGATACTTCATGATGAAATCTGGTAAAAGACTAAAATTTTCCTACATAGGAAATGACATCTATCAAAAAAGGGCCAAAGTGTTAAATAATGTGTACAAATGTGGCAGAGCAATCGACCATGGCAACTGTAACCAGAAAAAGGCCAGTGACAACCATGGCAGAAGGATCAACTAAACAAAAAGTAGTGACAATAGTATGCTTAATATTTTTATGCTTTGTTTTACAGCATATAGTGTAGGCACCCCGAAAAATAATATATATTTATAGGTACACATACATATATAGTGTGTGTATATGTATGGATATGTTTTTATCTTTGCATACTTTAGATTTTAATTACTTAAATTGGTCTTTTATTTATCTCTTAATTATTTTAATTAGTATGTAGGTTTAAAATTCGTGATAGATGAAATTAGATGATGCATTATTTAATGACGATATACTTTAAATCAGCTAGCATTTTTCAAAGATTTTTTCTTTTTAATGAAATGAATTACATTGCAATGAAAGACAACAGCTATTTTAGCAAAGAAAAACACACACCTTCCAGTCAATTTAAACAAGTTTTTGAAATACATCAAGGTATTTTTGCTTATTGGAAATATTAAATTATCTATACTTAGCTTAAAATAAAAACGTCAAAGACTTTTACATTTTTAAAGGACCATTTTAAACCATAGGCATCACTTTTTTTTTCTGGAGGTACCTCGTTTTAATAAAACTTGTTTCATTGATGGATATTAGGTTAAATTTTTTTTTTTCTTCTATTTCCTTTTGATGCATTGATGTGACAGTTTGAAGAAAAGGTACTCAGTGATTCTGAGTATTTAAACAACTCTAGCAAATATGAACTACCACTTCAGGTGACCTTCAGTTACAAGCAAAAAGGCCAAGGGGTTGCAGTATATTATGACCTTTTCATTGGCCAAAATCATTGACACTGCATTTCCATTCAGTCCTCTGATAATTTTTTTTAGCTCCAACAAACAGAAACGATTATTTCCAATGGCCTTTGTCAAATATTACACAAGTGGAATGAACATTTGTTTTCAAACAGGACTTTGTGATGTAATGCCAGTTTCAAATGATAGCTGGATAGGAAGTGTTCCAGAAATATTAGCCATATAAGAAAATTCAGTCAGCAAATCATTATTAGAACAATTCACAATATCCCAAAAGTATTTTCTATCAGTTTAAACCTAAAGTTTAAAGTGCTATTATAAATTACTTGTTTTCCTTTTGTAAAAAAAATTATCAAGATTTGTACTCATTACTGTCCTGTTTTTGATGTGTTAAAAATTACATAATTTCACAAAATTTATGATATTAAAATACATAAATATTTTAATAAGCATTTGGTTAGAAAAGGAAAGGAATAATGAGGATTAGGTTTATGAATGTGTATTTGTTTAATATGTAGGATGTTTTAGAGCGTTGTTGGAAAATCAGTGAAATATCAATTTCTGTTATTGATTGTCAAGATGATCAGGTGTAATGGTGTAGCACTGGGCATTGACCTATTTCTTGTGTCGGTTTGATTGAGGTCACATAATATAGTCATTCACACATACTGGTTATCAAGGTAACAAGGGACTGTTATAACTGTTCTATGAAATAAGGCTATAGTGACAACTGCAAAGGGAATGCCTGTAGTGAGTCAGTTATGCTGTGACAGCTGTTGGCCGGTGTTCTATGCCTGTAAAGGTTTTTAGATATATTGAAAATAAATTTTTAGTTTAGGATACCTTTTTTAAGCTTGGCAAATTGAAGTTTCTCAATTGTTAATTAAACTCACCACACCACCTTTTCATCTATTTTTGTAGCATGTTTTCTCATTCCCTCCTGATAATCTTATTTGCAGCAACTTTATATCACGGGGCGGTATGTAACTTCACTCATTCTAACAGTAAGAATGTTTTAAAAAGGTCTTGAATCTTTATTGAAATACATAAAATTATTTATTTTATTTTTTTTTTTGATAAATTTGCTTCAAGAGGAAAGTATATTTTACTTTTGAAAGATATTTTTTATAATAAAGAGAATTACATACATTATCCTGATAGATGGCTAAAAATGGTAAAAAAATTAGCTACTTAAAAAAAAAAAAAAAAACTTTTAAAATTAAATTTGACATATTAAATTTAATCTTTTAGCATGAAAGTAAAAAAAGCTTCAAGGAAGATTTTTCATTTAAAAAAAAAAAAAAAAAAGATTAAACATTAGGTATCACTTTTCTTTGGAAGAACCCAATTTAAATACCGTAAATTGCGGCGTACAAGCTGACCTCAAGATTTTTAGCTGAAACTTTCGAGTTCAGCCCATCCCCATACTTATTGTATTGGCCCTCAAACATATGGTAGGCTACCAGGGACCCCAAAAGACTTTTTTTAGGTTCGAAAACTCCACTTACATGCCACAATTTATTTTACGATAATATATATTTGTGGAAAATATTAATTTTATCTTAACTTTTTTTTTTTTCATTAGTCTACGTGGACTGCTACAATATTTATTATTATTAAATTTATTTATAAATCATTATTAATTGAATGATCAAGAAAATAAGCAAAAATACTATTTCCAGACTGTAATAAAGGATAAGTTTCCATTTGTCTTTAGTTCTGTTTTAAAAGCATTTTTGAGGTCTTTATTATTCTTGAAGGTGGAACCTTCGTTGCAATTTTTTTACATCCGGGTTTCTTTTTCACCATAATGAAATTTCAAGTGTCGGAAGAAACGATGTCTTTTTTTGGTTGTTATAATTTCCAAAAGAGAAATTTAAGAGTGAAATCTCTTTACTTCTTCATACTTTCAGCATTTTTGCTTATTGAGTGAGATTTATTTATTTATATATCTTTTTGTCAAATATAAAAAAAAACTTTTTTTTTTCCAAATATTGTCCAATTAATGATTATTTACTTTTTGATATTAGAATATCTTTTTTAAAATAAAAAATTTTATCACTGAACGGAAATCTAATTTGTTTCCCTAAAAGACAGATTTGAATTAGTTTTCTTTGTTTGAGTATTAAAAGAAAGCAGTTCTCTCTTCTGTTTAGGGCAGACATGGTGATGTGAAGGATACAAGAAATAGCACACAAAATTAACTTAAAAATTAGGCTAAAATTTCATTATTTCTTCAACAATTTTGTTAAAATGTTTTTAGAATGGCTTACTTACCTGAAATATGTATTATTGCATAAAAACTCAAGAAACTATGTTTCAAATGAATTTGCCGAAATTGCGTCAGTTATTTTCCATTTAAAAATAGACTTGTAAAAAAAGAATTCTTGCTACTGAAACTAACTTTCGTATCTGAAAATTTATTATTTAAAAAAAAATAATCATTTATTAAAAATTAAAAAAAAAAACAAGTATTAAAACATAAATTAAAAACTTTTATTCCATTAAAAACAAATGTAAAATTTCAAATACGAAAACGTGTTAAAAAAAAAAAAATGACAAAATTCAAATAACTTGTAAAAATACAAGACCTTTTAGTTTTAATAATCAAAAATTACTTAGTCTTATTTTTCAATTTCAGTTAAATTATTTTCAAATTTTAAACAAGTGATTAAACTAGACAAAAATCTGTTTTAGGGGAAAAAAATTGATCTAATGATGAAGGTACAACAAAAGTTGTATGGAAACTGTTTTGTTTTTTACCTACAGATTCGAGATAAGGTTAAATTTAAAATTAATTTTTTTAAATGAAAAATCTTTCATGAAGCTTTTAGTTTTAATTTCAAGCCGATAGATTAAATGTAAGTATTTCCAATAAGCAAAATATTTTGGTGCATTTCAAAAGAAATAATTTTAAAATTTAAATTGTTTGGAAGAAGATTTCATTTTGAGTTTTGACAATACTCCATTTTTTTTTTTTTTTTTTTTAATATTTTTAGCCACCCACCTGTCAATTCTCTGTATTAAAAGCTCTAATTAATAGTGTCTTAGTTTTGCATTTTATTTTACAATTCGGAGCAGATTGAAGACAAGTTTTACTTTTAGATTCATTAATAAAAAAAAAATTATATCGTTGAATTTATTAGCTTTCATAAAAATAAGTGGCAAGTAACCCGTGGAAAAAAAAACAAACCAAAAACACATTCCTAAAAAAAAAAACCACTTCATTCGTTTGTGAATAAAATCCTGAAGGAAAATCTGTCAAGTGTCAATTATTTGATTATTAAAAAAAATTTTTAAATGAAAATCAATTATTTTAATTAACTTTTTTCACCCACTGAAGAAAAAAAAAACTTAACTTTTAACCCAAATTTCGATCTTTCTAAAAAGGATTAAAACAAAAAAAAATGAATAATAAAAAAAATACTTTGAGACAAAGATTTTGTTTGACGATAAAAATTATTAAAATCAAGCGGAGACCATTTACTTTTTAATTCATCATAATTTATGGCATGCTTTTTGCTCAGCGAATAAATGGAGATTTGCGTGTTCTCAAACCCTAAAGTTGAATATGTAAAGAAATATTTAATTAAAAATACTTATAAAACATTTTTCTTTAAAAATTCAACTTTAACAATATTTCCGTTTTGGTCAAATTATCGATTGTGGTAAATTCCCCGAATGCAAAAACTTTGATGCGGTAAAGAAAAAGTTATGCCTACAAAATAAAAAATAATAATAATAAAACTTATTGACGGTAAATGAATTGTTAGATTGTGTTGAAAATTTGTTTTCAAAATCACATATATTTTTTATCCGTACTCAGTACTCCCAAACGAAGAATTAGCTTCTTATGTGAAAATGGCATCAGCTCTCAGCCTGAAAGTCTGTAAATAAAATGGATCAGTTCTCTGTGGCATTTACAAATTGACGACATTCATTACTGTTTTATACCGATTCTCTTCAATTTCATTATTTAAAATGACTTTCACTTGACCGACTATTAAAAATAAGCATGCTTACTTGTAAGCACATATCGAGCGGAATGAAGTTTTAAAAACTGACTTTTTAGTTTTTAATGTATTTGCTTTTTAAGCCCCGCCCCGCGCTAATAAAAATTTCTGGAATCATTGTATTTAGGTGTAAATGCTTAATTCGAAAACAGCAAATAAATTATAATAAAATCTACCGTTTTGGAGTTATCGACAATAAAATTTCGAACTCATTCGCGTTCATCCGTCGGTCATTATTCGTTTTTCTTTAACTTCATTGACTGCGGAAGTTTAATTAATGGCCTTTTTACACGGCCTAAATTACTGCGCACTTGTGTAGAAATGCAATGATAAATTCAAAATTGTGTTTTTTGTTTTTTATAGCAGACACTTTTTGTGTAGAAAAACAATAACAACTGTTGTTTTTTTTTATAGTAAAGTTTTCTTTTAATTCAAAAATAAAACAAATAATAATTAATGCGGGAACTTTGTAAAGAGCATGAATATTTACAAAATAAAATTACAAAATAAAAAAAAATGCTAGAAAGGAATTAATAATAATTAATAAGCAAAGTTAATTATTTCCTTTCTATCATTTTTTTTATTTTGTAATTTTATTTTGTAGATAAACATGCTCTTTACAAAGTTCGCGCAAACAAGTTACATACTCACAATTTTGAATATATTAAAATTTTTGATCTTTTTAAACGAAAATTATAAAAAACATTATTTTTACTTTATATATAAATTTCGTATATTTTCCATACGAAACAAACTATCTGTAAAAATTTTATTTTATTAATTTTCCATGTTTATAACTATATCATGCATAAAATGTTTAAAAACAAAATAATATATACAGCACAAAAGAAGTGTACTGTTGTTTATTAGTTTTTCTGCATGTTTTCTTCAATGGTGAAAACAATAGAAATATTATTTAATTTCTGTTAATCCTCAGTGATGAAAGTGTTCAGCAAGCTCCAAATAGAAAATCCCTTCATGATCCCTGGATGAGATTGTAGTGCCGCGCCTACATTTTCTCCAATTCTAATTGGTCAATAAATACATACTAAAAAAACAACAGGACAATAGTAAATTTGTTCCTACACTTTGTTCAAAAACAAGCTTTGCTACAAAATCGCTGATTGGTCCATTTTCCGTCCAATCGGATATTTTTCATGTATATTCAAAAATGTACCACAGTGTCTCTGCTGGGAGCCACCCTAGATAGTATAAATATTGGATGCATTCCAGAAAACCAGTAGTAGTAATTTCAGAACCACAGTAGAGGTACCCAGAGACAATAGTTCTCATTTACTCACTCGTGTATTTCATCCTACTCACTCCGCACGTACAGACACACTACAGAACTTTATGTGACACACCACCAGTTAACTCCTCCTTTAGTTCGTTAACCCTTTCACCAGGGGTCTCTCTTCCCTGGCTATAAATAGTCGCTGACCCTTCGCCTCTTTCTCTTTTTCCTCAGGCTTTCAGCTGTTATAGACAAGCCTATGGTTGCAAGAAAGAAATACGACAACAGTAGAAATAGATTTACGTGGTTTATTTCAACAGGAACGTAAGGGTTAAGGACAGCTACCTTGGTGTGGTAAAGTTCATAAGCCGGCTTTCGGATCTAGGTCGATCTCTCATAGTAGTTCACACATGTTGACGGTGGTTGACGCTCTCCTGCTGACAGCTGCTAAACGTGACCGGTCTCCTTTGTGGCCACCTGTTGACTGCTGCTGAACTTCCCTGTGACCCCTTTTATAGCGTTTTTTTATGGCTTAACAGGCTCGAGAAACGAAGCGAGTATAATTAGGAGGGAAGCATTATTATTGGACGAAAAATAGAGCACTTTAATTATTATTTTATTTTTCGACCGGAACACGTGTGTCGGAAACATTTGTAAAGAAAGTTAATGGTCATTTTGTGACGGGGCTTTGTCCCGTTCACATCCGGTTCTCGCTCTTGAGTATTGCCTGTAAATCAGCCGAGATATGTCATTTTATTTTATAACGCAGCCTTACCACCTCGCAGATGTGAACGCTCATAGATACAGCGTTTTCCAAATGCTGGAAACATGCTAAGCACAATACACATATGTATGCACACTCACCACAACACAACACACACATAATATTCACCACACACACTCTGTCAATGTAACTGTCCATGTAACTTGTAACCTTTCTTGTTGTTATTAATACATATATTTGTTTACATATATTTATCGGTCTTGTGTTTGTTTTTCTTTGCCTTCTTTGGACTTAGTTAATGTCCAGCTTTCTCATGTAGTTGGACCAGCTAGCAGGAAATTTCTACCCACATGTATCCATCTACTTATACTCAACAACTTCGCCGACGTGCAAAACTCTACATAATGGTAACCTCGCCGACATACGGTCCCCTACACCTTTTGTTAACTTCATACAATGCTGCAATTCCAATACAATTGCAATACTGATTATGCAAATCATCAAAAGGTGACTCTCAGACCAATAAATATCCAGTGCTATTACAGCAATGCCATAAGATTCAAGAATGAATCTGATAATATGCGTTATAAGTAAGGAAACATTCAACTAGCAGAACTTCCAATACCTCCTGAGCCACTATTCTCTCTCCTGAATGGGTTTTCTCAAGAATCAAGAGATTTTCTTCAGTACATTAGGGCCTACAATAATTGCTTTGCTATGACCTCATTTGTAGCAAAACATGCAACACTTCCAGGATGGAAATCAACTTTCAGAGTTGAGGGTCAGGTTCAGCACAGGATTGGTTCCCTTCTACCATTATCTAATGGAGCCACATCAATTTCTTCAAATCTACTTCACAAACGACTACCAAGCACAAACACAGACCAGAAGAAATATGTTTGATAAACTGAAGTTTGACATTATATTGAATCTTCAAGATTTTTTTGCATGAGCACTATGTTAGGGAGTTCAAATCAGCTATGGAAAGATCTAGACCTGAAGATTTCAGAATTGTGATTAGAGCAGACAAAATGCTTTCTGGTGAGCACCAGACGAGATTCAATACACCATGTACCAATATCGTTGGCCAAGAATGTGACAAAAGGGATATCGTTCTCTAGAGACAAGATTGAAGTCTTCAAAAAGTTACTGAAACTCAAAGAGCTTATGATGCCTTACAATATCCACTCATCTTTTGGCAAAGAACAAATGGATACCATTTTCTCCTCAGGCAAAGACATTTGAACACTGGATTAACCACAAACAAAAAAATATCAGCCATGGATATGCATACAGAATTATGATAAAGAGTAACAGTTATAATTATCTCTTCAGAATCAAACAATTATTTAATGAGTTCTTGGTGGATATGTATACAAAAATTAAATCAGAAAGGTTACTTTTTATCAAGATGAATGCAAAGAAACTAAGAGCAGAGAAATACATCCACCTAAAAGGATGCAATTCAGAATGATGGCAATGCTGTCACTGCGGGACACATAGTTATTCTCCCTTCATCATTAACAGGTGGACCAAGGTTCTTGAATGAAAGAGTTCAACGATTGTTTGTTACATTTACTACAAATTCGAATTGGCCTGAGATTTTAGAAAATCTTCATCCTTGACAATCTGCAATAGACAGGCATGATATTGTTGCTAAGATTTTTAAGCTGAAGATCAACAAACTGATGGATCTCATCAATAAAGAAAAATATTTGGTCCTGTAAAATGTCACATGTATTCAATTGAGTGGCAAAAGAGGGGGGGGACTGCCATATTTACATTTAAATCAAATCAAATGGATTCTATCATTAATGCAGAACTGTCAAATCCTAATGAAAATCCAGGACTTTTTGAAATAGTAAAAACATACATAATTCATGAACCATGTGATTATTTGAATTTCAATTGTCCCTGCATGGTTGACAACAGATGTACAAAAGGGTTTCCAAGAAAATTTGTCAATCACACAAAAATGGATACAGATGGCTACTTAAGTTACGGAAAAAGAATGATTGAAGATGGAGGATTTAGTTTTAACCTTGAAAGAAACTGACAAAATATACTGGTAGACAACAAATGGGTTATTCCCTGCAGTCCAATTCTTTGCAAAGCATTCAATGCACACATTCATATGGAATTTTGTAACAGTGTAAGCCTATATAAATAAAGGGAGTGACCAAGCTGTGATTGCCATTGACAACCACAATGAAATAAAAAAAAATTTTAATCAGGAAGATACATTTCTAGCAATGAGGCTGCCTGGAGAATTTTTTTCATTTAGCATTAACAACAGACACACATTAATTCAGCACTTGAGTGTTCATCTTGAAAATGGACAGTATATTTATTTTAATGAAGACAATGCTCAAGAATTGATTGAAACTCAAAAAAACACTACCCTAATGGCATTCTTTAACCTGTGGTGGTACTGAGCAAGCGAAGGACCGGATGTTAACCCTCAGAGGTCTAGATAGCAAATGACCAATACTGGTCTTTGCGCACCAGGCTCGACGCATAAGTTCCGGTGGAAAATTAAAAAGAAATAAAAAGAATATAATAAGCAATTTCCACCAATTAAACGGCCCCGCGCCATATCCAACAGTTTGTTTCAGCATACTGACTCAGATCCGATGGACACACATAAATAGAACGATGAATTCACTTCTGGTCAGAAAGCCTTGAAGTTACCGTCATAGAATGTCGCTACGCTTTTCTCACCCATCAACCCGACGCCTCCAGTTTTCCTTCACCAACGGAGATATCAAATGACACCTACCAACCCATTGACCTCACTTTTCATCTCCTGGGACCTGCACGCCTAAACTTAAGTATTCACAAAATGCCACTTTAATTCCTTTCATAATCTGATTTCTTTTCTATGAATGAACATTTTAATAACGGACTTTGTGCGTGTTAATCAAGAAACATTATACTTATCATTGATGTGTATTTAAATATAAAGTGTTTCTGATATACCCTTCCCTTTCATATTTTGTTTGTTTATGTTATGGTGACCTCAATTTGATTGCTTGTTGAACCTTTAGGCCAAACTAGCAGCTGTCCATAAGTGACTGCTACTGCTTACCTACCTTCTTATACAAGCAACAATTACCAACGAATATACACTTCCCCAAACACCACAAGTGTTGACCGCCGACGTGATTTTAACACATATATATACACACGCACAACAACAAAAAAAAAAATTGAACTGTCACAAAATTAGAATTTTTTATTCAACACAAACCAAAAACATGGCAGCTGACGCTGAAGAAACTACAATTAATCAAAACCAACCAATCCAAGCTGTTGCGATAAAACCACCAAACTTCATTGAATCAAACGTAATAGCTTGGTTTGCGATAATGGAGGCGCAATTTAATATTGCAAATATAAGACAGACCAGTCAAAAATTTTTAACACTTTGGCAGCTCTCCTGTGGACATAGTAGGAAATATACAGCCAACTATACTGCAATCAAAAGATTATGACGCACTAAAAGAAGCAGTGACGGGCGCTTACGAAAAACAAAACCAGAGATGCTGGACAAATTAATGTCGTCATCGACTGTAACAGGTCGTCCCTCAGTATACCTGAATGAACTTATGTCATTAGCAAGCCGAATTGGCGTAGGGGACGATATCGTACGTCACAAATTTATTCAAGCCCTACCTCACTCCATTAAACCAGTGGTAGCTGCACAAGTCGATTTAGACACAGATCGTCTTGGAAAAATGGCGGACGACTTATTATTATATTTTAACAAACAAGACACCGCACATATTCGACAGATTTCGGGGAAGCAAAAGGATGAACAGCAAAATAAAAATGAAACTAAAGGATACATGGCTGTTCCCACAGTGAAAATAAATTCCCTACCAGTGTTCGCCCTTTTAACAAGGACCAAAAACCTCAAATTTGCCGAGCGCATTTATACTTTGCGGAACGTGCAAAATTTTGTAAGCCGTGGTGCAGATGGCCAAATAAACGGAATGTTCAAATGCAACCCAACTCTCGCCCAAATTCACCAGTTCCTCGTGAGACTTCGGAAAACTAACTAGGCGAGAGGTGTTAGCTTCCATTTCCTCGCCGCTTCTCATTGTAGCCGCACGGTTAGGAGCTCAAAGTTTAAATTTTATTGTGGATACAGGAGCTGCCGTATCTATACTTCCGAAGAGATATTTAAGCGGAGCTGTAACATACCCAACCAATATCTCTTTAGTGTCTGCCAACGGTCAAAAGATTGAATGCTCAGGACAAACAGTACTGAATCTAACACTACGGAACCTCAGACGAGAATTTACCTGGACATTTATAATAGCCGAAACTGCTCAGCCACTCCTAGGATACGATTTCCTAAACCATTTCGGGCTAATGGTGGACTGCACAAACAATAAGCTAATTGATAAAATGACTAATAGACACCCGATGCACATCCATCGTCTATTATCATGAATATAGATTTAGTACCGAATAAAGATGCTAACAAAATGGTACGAGCAATTCTGGAGAAATACCCAAACTTAATTTCTCCTCATCGCGACACGAATGCAACAAAACCAAAGATATTCCACAGAATAGAAACTGGTAGCAACCCTCCTACTTTCTCCAGAGCCAGACAATTATCAGCTCAGAGATGTGAAATTGCAAAAGAGGAATTCAAGAAACTCCTAAAGGCAGGAATAATTTCCCCTTCAAACTCTGAATGGAGTTCAGCCTTACACATGGTACCGAAGTCAGACGGCACATATAGACCTGTTGGCGATTACAGACATTTAAATACCGTAACAAAAGCCGATCGATATCAAGTCCCAAATATAAATTCCTTGTCTTCGAAGCTTCATAATAAGAAGTTCTTTTCAAAGATAGACCTGTCGTCTGCTTATCATCAGATACCAGTACACCCGGAGGATGTTTGCAAGACAGCCATCTCTACCCCTTTTGGGTTATTTGAATATAATTATATGCCTTTCGGACTACGGAACGCATCATGTACTTTTCAGAGAATGATGGACAATATCTTTCGTGATACTGATTATATCTTTGTATATATCGACGATATCCTTATATTCTCAGAAGATGAAGAAACTCATTCCAAGCATACCGACCTAGTACTACAAAAACTGAGTGAGTACGATTTTAAAATTTGTCTCTCCAAATGCATATTTAGTGCTAATGAATTAGACTTTTTAGGATTTCACATTTCTGCTAGTGGTCTCAAACCCAGTGCTAAAAAGTTGAATGAATTAAGTGAATTTCCTCAACCAAACGATTCTAAATCACTACGCCGATTCCTCGGAATGGCAAATTTTACAGAAAACTGGTGCCAAATTTCAGCGATATCATACTATCTCTCACGGAAAAATACGTTTAAACCAAAATTCCAAGTCATTAACCCTAACAAAGGAAGAAATTGAATCTTTCGAAAATATGAAAAAGTCTTTATCAAATGTAACTGTTTTGGCTTTCCCCAGCTCGAAAGCTAACAACTATCAACTTGTAACAGACAGTTCGAATTATGCGGTGGGTGCAGCACTTCATCAAATGATTGATAATCGACCCATCCCCATAGGTTTCTTTTCAAAGAAATTATCCCAAACCCAACAAAAATATTCTACTTTTGACAGAGAACTACTAGCTGCCTATCTTGCAGTACTCCATTTTAAACATTTAATAGAAGGCAGAAATGTAATGTTACTGACGGATCACAAACCACTTTGCAGTGCTTTTAAAAGCCAGTCTTCCTTAAAATCAGATAGACAACAGCGTCACCTCTGTTTTATCAGCGAATATGTGAATGACATTTCACATATAAGAGGTTCTAAAAAATAGTAGCTGATTGTTTATCACGACCTGTCAACGCGATCACTATTGATGTATGTGACTTACAAGAAATAATGAAGCATCAAGCTACTGACAATGAAATTCAGGCATTCAAAGATCA
Organism: Acanthosepion pharaonis; assembly: GCA_903632075.3. Classification (NCBI taxonomy): domain Eukaryota; kingdom Metazoa; phylum Mollusca; class Cephalopoda; order Sepiida; family Sepiidae; genus Acanthosepion; species Acanthosepion pharaonis. Next base: position 29,878 of record CAHIKZ030005157.1, on the reverse strand, counting down.
ACTGAAACCATACACAATAAATCAAAATGAAACCATATTATGTGACACGACATTACCTTTTCCACGACCTTTTCTGACTGAGAAGCTCAGAAAATCGGTATTTGACAGTCTGCATAATCTATCACATCCAGGAATAACATCTTCAAGAAAAATAATAAAATCCAGATACTATTGGCCGAAGATGGACAAGTCAATAAAAACCTGGTGCACAGAATGCCAGCATTGCCAACAAGCGAAAATAATAAAACACACAAAGAGCAAAGTAAATCCATTTGAATTACCTTCCAGTCGTTTTGAAACGGTGCATGTGGATATTGTCGGTCCCTTACCACCAGTAAAGAACCAAACTGACCCTTATTTTTCACCATATCGATATTTATTAACATGCGTTGATAGAAATACGAGATGGATAGAAGCATGCCCAATAACAGAAATTACGGCAAAATCAATATCAACGGCTTTTGTCAATCTGTGGATCTCCCGATTCGGGGTTCCTCTTCATGTCGTTACGGACAGAGGAAGCCAATTTGAATCGAATTATTCTCAGAACTATCAAAAATAATAGGCTTCCACAGATTACGAACAACGGCGTACCATCCGCAAACGAATGGATTAGTTGAGCGAGCACACAACTTTAAAAACGGCTATTATAGCCAGGAAAGAATCGTGGTTATCAGCTCTTCCTATCGTCCTTTTGGGAATGAGGATAACACCTAACGAATCAAACTATTCTTCATTTACTGCAGTAACAGGGAGTCATGCACAAGTCCCCCGATTATTAATTGACTCTATCAAGAACGAGAATAGTGAAATGACAAACTCATGCGTTAAAATTCTAGCCGACGAGATGCAAAAATTTGACATGGACAAATTATCCAGGGGACACCTGCATACAATACCTAATTCTTACATTCCAAAAGATTTACAAACATGTAAAAAGTATCTGGCTAAGAACAGACAGAGTAAGAAAGCCATTGAAGCTCCATACACAGGTCCATTCCAAGTATTAAGTCGTCATGAAAAATATTTTACTATTAAAAAGATCGGATGACGTACATAGTAATGTTTCAATAGATAGACTAAAACCTGCATATATTTCTGAAAATATAAAATCAAAAGATTCTATTGGATCAAGACCGGATTTGGATAACTCCCTATCTTGTTCGAAGAAACTAATGATAACAAACCAGAAACTAGAACGAAGTCCGGTAGAACGGTTAAATGGAAGAAAGAAAACACATATTTTTTTACTGATATAACAAAAAAAAAAAAAAAAAAAAAAACAAAAAAAACAACAACTCCGTTTACTGGGGCGAAAGTTATGTGATGGTACTGAGCAAGCGAAGGACCGGATGTTAACCCTCAGAGGTCTAGATAGCAAATGACCAATACTGGTCTTTCTGCGCACCAGGCTCGACGCATAAGTTCGGTGGAAAATCAAAAAGAAATTAAAAGAATATAATAAGCAATTTCCACCAATTAAACGGCCCCGCCATATCCAACAGTTTGTTTCAGCATACTGACTCAGATCCGATGGACACACATAAATAGAATGATGAATTCACTTCTGGTCAGAAAGCCTTGAAGTTACCGTCATAGAATGTCGCTACGCTTTTCTCACCCATCAACCCGACGCCTCCAGTTTTCCTTCACCAACGGAGATATCAAATGACACCTACCAACCCATTGACCTCACTTTTTTCATCTCCTGGGACCTGCACGCCTAAACTTAAGTATTCACAAAATGCCACTTTAATTCCTTTCATAATCTGATTTCTTTTCTATGAATGAACATTTTAATAACGGACTTTGTGCGTGTTAATCAAGAAACATTATACTTATCATTGATGTGTATTTAAATATAAAGTGTTTCTGATATACCCTTCTCTTTCATATTTTGTTTGTTTATGTTATGGTGACCTCAATTTGATTGCTTGTTGAACCTTTAGGCCAAACTAGCAGCTGTCCATAAGTGACTGCTACTGCTTACCTACCTTCTTATACAAGCAACAATTACCAACGAATATACACTTCCCCCAAACACCACAAACCTATGCAATGAAGATGACTTTGCCAAAACAATTCTCTATCCTGAAGTGTTTAAATATAATACATTCAAATCTGGAAAATGCCACAGAAGAAAGCAAGGAGAACCTCATCAAACAGAACCTGCTATTAAATGTGGTGCTGTACTTAGTCAGGTTTATACAGTACATCCAAAACATTCCGAATGCTTCTTTCTTTGACTTCTTCTTCATAATATCAGGGGTTGCATATCAAGAAATAGTAATCTACAAATCTTTTTTTTTAAATGTTAAAATTCAAGTCCAAAAATAAATTATATGTAAAATGACAAGACAATAAAAACAATGAAATGTTAAAGTATATAATTATCTTTGAGGTAGAACTTTTAATCAGAGATTCCTTCTTTAAGAGCACATTCAAATTGTTATTGTTTTTAAAACTAAAATTATTTAGATTGATTTATAATTATTGATTCATAATATAAAAATCACATTTTAAGTATCAACAGCAAATAACTTGAATCTCAACAATAAATATCTGAATAATGTTAAACATTTTGACTAAAAATTTTATGAAACAGTAATTAAACCATAATAACTGAATCTTTCTAACAAAATATCAAAAAACAAATTAGACATATTAATTCAAAATTTAAATAAAACAACTTATCTCACGTTGAAATACTGCTCAAATTTAAAATTGCTTAATTTTTAATTCAAATCTCTTCTCTAAATCTCCATTGTGAGTTGCTTGGTGTTCTTAGGGGGGAAGACATTCATGTTGTTTATATTGAGAAAATGTTGGTAACTAGCATCCATATGACCTTATTGGCAATCTGTTCCAGAAGAGGGAATCTGCTTTTATTTGCATTCCAAAATGATGGGATATTAAAAGAATTTGGTAAATTATCTTGGTAATTCATATACATTTGGAATTCTTCAAGAAGATCAGTAGAAGGACATTGCAAGTTCTTGATGGCTGCAAAACATGGCCAATACAGAGTAGCTGTCTAGGATCAAACAGGTGAGCTGTCTTGTAAAAGTTATACACAGGGAAAATATCCAGGTATTTATTCAGTTTCAAAAAAGATGTGCTGAAAAAATCTTGGAAATTTGAGATAACTCTCTCCCTCTCTGTTTTCCAGTTCAGACAGAAGACGACAGATTCCCGGACAAATTTTGATGTACCTGTATGCAAGTACTGTTTTACATCCTCCATCATGTTATATACAATACACGCAAGCAAAGACTTAGTTTCTTCCAAGTTTGTTAAAGCTGTTATTAAACAAATGCAGTTCTCATTTATAAAATGCTGATTTAGGTACAAATTATGGTAAGAGGCATGATATAGTTGACCATCATCTACTAATACTAGAGTCCTATCTACTGCAGGGACATGATTCTTTACTTGCTTCAAGAATCCTGCATAAAACTATACAAAGGATGAGTGATATTTGACTGCATTAAACCAGAAATTAAATCTGGTTACCACAGGTACAGGGGGAAGTTTCAATTGTTCCTTAGGCAAGGAACCTTCAAGCCATTTTAAGTATGGCTTTTTCTGACTAGTCCTTTTTAAAAAAAAGCTGACTTGATGAAAGTAGTGAGCTAGGTAACATTATCAAATGCTGGCCAGTGGAAAAATACTTCACCAACAAGATTTAAAATATGTGCTAAGCACAATACATGGCAACTGTTAACAAAGACATTTGACAACAGTTCCCTAGCTGTTTTGCTATAGGCTGCAGAATCTGTTACAAAGGCAATAATATTGTCAAACAGCTCAGATGCATGTATGACTTTCACTTCAAATGATTGCATTCTCCCAAGGTTACGGCATCATTAGGAAATGGTATCCCCTTGAATGCTTGCAATTACATTCAAAATGTTTGTCACAAGAGTCAGTTGTTTCATCTGTTATGATGCTGATTGATTGATTAGCAAACTTGGCTTTCAGGGCAGCAAAGTGACAAGCAAATAATTTTGGTAGATGAAGTTCCCTAACACTATTGACATTTGGAATAGCACAACCACCTTTTACAATGTTTTAATATGAATGGTCTCATTTTGTATAGGGGAATGTCAGACAAAGTGCACATTTTCAAATATCAAAGACAAAATCATCTCATACCTCTTTACTCTTCGACAAAGTTGTGATTGTCTTCTGTTTCAGTTGGGCTGACTTTTTTGTCAAATGAGTTTTTGAGTTGATGTGATCTTTGATTGTGTCAACCCTAAAAATATCAACACTATGAAGACAATTTTCAAAATAACATATTTTCTTCTGCATAAATAAAAGTCATCAGGAAATTGCTCAACTCTGGCTTTAGCACAAATTTTAGATACTGGGGTCTTTTTTTATATATTGAATAGCAGGCCCAAATTTTGAGGTTGATTCACTATATTGACTTGATTCAGTCATCTGGGCAATTTGTTGCTTATTCATGCAACACATTTAGATTACAAAATATAAATGAAATATGAAAATAAATCATTGATAGTTAATGTTAAAGGATTTTTTTTGGTTTAATTTAAAATTTTTACACTGCACTGAAGATGATGCAATTATTAATCCAGGAGAATTGCTGTGTGACAGTAAGCTTAGACAAGCCAGTCCATATATAGAATGGTGTTTTTGGAGAATTTTTTTTTATTTATTTATATTGTATGGTAGGCACATGATAGCGTTTACTTTTCTTTCATATTCATAAAACAAGGTTACAAGTTGTTTAGAATCTTTTAATTGTAAATAGTGTGAGGCCTTAAAGAAAATCAATTTCTCCTTCGCCCACCACCCTCCACTCACTTTTATTTTTTTTTTATGTAAATATTTTTGTTCTTAATTATTTTACTGGTTTTTTGAGGAAAATAACTATAGATATTTGTAAAAAACAAATTTTAAGGAAATAATTATGTTATTGTTATATTTATTAAAATGTTTAACAAAATCGAAGAGACAGTTATTAAGTTTTTTGTTCCCTTAAAATTTACACCAGAATGGAAATTTTCATTCCAATTTGTTTCCGGGGCTTAATGTGCAAATTTGGTCTTTCCTCTTGATATAACAAACCATTTTTGTTTTTTGTTTTTTAAGATAAAATGTTTTTGTAGTTTTATTAAGATATATAACATAGAAATTAATCGCAAAGCTAATTTTTTTTTATTCAAGTATTGTTAGTTCTTTATACTTGCCCCTCTCAAATCTATGTTTGTTATACTTAATTTACTTCTTTAATACTTATTTTTACTTTGAAATTTCCAGATGACTAGAACTCACCAGTGTTTGGAAAAGTACAACGTACTTGAAAGTGGCCAACCAATTCTCTCTGGCAATATCTTGAAAAAGATTTTTCATCACATGTCAGTAAAAATTGTATGTGAATAGTCATGTTATTATGCTTAAAAAAATATACAAAGGAAGGAATAAGACAAATTTTTCAAAAGTTAAATAGACCTGTAAATATGTGGCAAGATTCAAGAAATCTACATTGACTGCACCAGCAACTTCCCAGGAGGCACCAGTGATTTTCCAGGAGGCACCAGCGACTTCCCAAGAAGGAACCAGCAACTTCCCAGGAGGCACCAGCGACTTCCCAGGAGGCACCAGCGACTTCCCAGGAGGAACCAGCAACTTCCCAGGAGGAATCAGCAACTTCCCAGGAGGCACCAGCAACTTCCCAGGAGGAAACAGGGACTTCCCAGGAGGCACCAGCGACTTCCCAGGAGGAACCAGTAACTTCCCAGGAGGCACCAGCAACTTTCCAGGAGGAATCAGCAACTTCCCAGGAGGCACCAGTAACTTACCAGGAGGAACCAGCGACTACCCAGGAGTAACCAGTGACTTCCCAGGAGGCACCAGCGACTTCCCAGGTGGCACCCCATGCATATGTTGGAATAATAAATGAATTAAGAAAGAAAGTGCTAAAACAAAGCCAAACAATTTTGCAGTTGTGAAAAAAGTATTAAAGTAACAGATCAAACTTTGCAAAAACTGAAAAAGTCCAAGAAAAAAGTCCAACAAAATAATGATGTCCCTGCAAATCATATTAGTGAAATGTTAGACTAAATTTTAACAAGAGTAAATGTCAGAACAATTTTTGATATCAGTTCTGAAACCACAATTGGTCAAATAGTGGAAGAACTGTTTAATTTTTCTGATCTTAAAACTGTCTTTGATATTATGAACACAAAAAACTGCAGTTTAATGTTTGATGTGACGACACAAAATGGAATGCACATTAACTGTGTCATAATTACAACACCATCTTCTGTTCACATTCTTTCACAAGAACATAGTCCTGCAAAGGCCTATTCGCAGTATAGATGTGAATGTATCAGCAGTTTAAGTGAAATATATTCTTTGTCTATCAGTGTAAGTGTTGCTGACAGTTCCAAGGAAATTATTTAAAAAATGAAATGTTGTTTGACTAACCAGGCTCCTGTCAACCACTTAACTGTATTTTTATTAGAAAAATGGTGGAACAAAGACTTTATTGAACTCAACTGTAATGAGGAGGCACGGTGGAGTAATGGATAGCGGATTGGATTGAGGAATCGGAGAGCTGAGTTCAAATTCCAGTCAAATCCATTACATTCACTTATGTGCTAATACCCTTGGGAAAGGTATGAATCCTCTTCTCCTCCCCCCAGCTATGGGTAAATAGCAGGACAGACTGGGTTCTATAGCCTAGGATGGCAACTGGTCTACCACAAAAAGAAATGGCAACCTACTGCGGGGAAAAAAATCTGCCTCATCAGTCATATATCGAAAGCGTGTATCACACATGGCACATAACTGACTAGAAAATACAGTGACAGATTAGGTCATATTAGTTTAATGCAGAACTTCTTAAACCAAGAACATCTTCCTAAGTCCTTTATTACTAGATTCCAAGGAAACCGGTTACACGTCATGTTCCACTTAGGATCTGTTTATATTTCCATATTTCAAAAAATTAAAAAGTATATCTTTGGATCTCCTTCAAAAAGACGAAACAATAGCAAAACGTTTGTTTATGGAAGAAGCTGTTATTGTTGAATTTCAAGTGCTGGAAATTATGGGTAAAATGTTATCTGAGCCATGGATGACCAACTTTTATACTAAACTGACAAACGAAGAAAATCTGATTGACACGATGAAAACTGTAAAGGATGTAATTTCAAGTTTACAAAACTACCAGAACTCCATGGAGATTATCATCCAAGAAGAACTTCTTCAACAAAAGATTAGAAAGATAAGTTATTGAAAAAATTATGATTCCCCCACAGAATCCAAAAATAAACTTTTTTTACTGCTAAAAAAGTAAGTAATGTTTGTTTCAAATTACATTAAGTAAACTTTAAATTTTTTAATTTTCCTCAAATAACTTTTGAAAAGGTATCATTGATTTTTACAAGATTTTTAAATGGAGAATTTTAATTTTGTTTACAAAATCAGAGAAAATAACGGATATGATTGGTTTTTATCATAATTTCGCTGAATCCAAAAGAAAAAATTATTTAAATAAAATTTTGGACGTGCTAGGAACAATTAAAAAATGTAAAAAAATAATCACAAAATATTTTGGTTTTTCCTTTTAGTAATAACAAACATTCAGATGATATCATTTTTTAATCAAGTTTGGGGCCTTTTTTCATCAGGGTATGCTCTTTTTTAGCAAATTATTGAAAGTACCTAATTTAATATTCTTTTAAATTTTGTTGTTTTAATATTCATTTTTTTTAAAGTTATGCTTTTTATTTACTATAGATGTGAAAATAGATTCAAGAGAATAGTAATTTTAAAAATACATGTATAGCATTTTGAAAGTATCAGCAGAATTATAAAGTAAAAAAAAAACGGTAATTCTAATCAACAAGGAGAATTATTACTGTTTTTACTTTTTAATTCTGAGAATTTCGAATGCATTTTAATAGAAATCATATGATGATAATTTTTTTTTAAATAAAAATCTGGCTTGGGTGATAATGAATATATATATATATATATATATATATTTGGTTGGATGAGTTTGCGCATATAATATATAAATAATTATATATATATATATATATATATATATATATATATATTTATTTATATTTATATACACACACTTTTCATACACACACACACACACATATATATATATATATTTACGTTGTCATGAATTACTGTAATTTTTCAGTTTTTGCCCTGGACGCACACACACACACACGTCTGCCCTTTATATATGTATAGATAGATCTACCATTCTATAAAGATTTAATATTTATCATTTTAGAAATATATCGGAAAAAAATCATTTTATTAAAAAAATTATAAAATCTACAAAATATGTGAACCAAGTAGAATTTACTATTTTATAAATAACTATGAAAACAATTTTTTTTACTCATAATTTTATAAAAATTACTGTGAACTATAAAGCAAGAAAATTTAAATAAACATTATTTTTCCGAACATATATTTTCTTCTCAAATTATTTTATATCTCTTATTTATTTACTTTTTGTTTAAATTTTCCAATTTTTAAAAAAAATCTTGGTCAATGATGCGTAATCAATTGAAGTCTAAAGCTAGAAATGCCAGCAATTAGTTTACCTCTATATTTTTTCCTATTCTCTTTTGAAAAACAATTTTGAAAAGATTTTTAAATTGTTGCTAATTTTCTAAAAGTACCGAGAAAATCTGCCAATACATTATTAATTGTCAGCCAAGTGCTGACTGATAAAGAAATCTTAAATGGAATCTTAAACCACTAAGCAACTTGATTAAATCAATTGGTGAAAGTAAGGAACTGTTTTCTTTTGAATGGTTGGCAAAACATTGGCTAATTGCCAATCAATTCAAACTTTATAAAATGGTAAATAATAAAGATTTCATTGTCGTCGATTCACATATTTTTATAATTTAGTAAATTATTATAAATTTAAGAATAAAAAAAAATTGTTTCATATTTATTTCATTCCGAGCTGTCCCGCTTGCTAACTGGAAAAACTCGGATGTAACTGATGTCAGACTTGTTTCCACTGGCATGAAATGGAAAGATTATATTGAATCAATTGCTAGAAAAATTGGTTTACTGTGTTGTGCTAGACAGTTTTTCTTGCCTGAATCTATCTTACATATTTACAAGACTACCATTTGTCTGTACCTCAAATATTACTGCAACATCTGGTCTAGTACTTCTGCTATATATTTAGAGATCTGTAGAGATATTAAATAAATAAAATATAATAATAATAATGAAATCATAAATAAAATAAAATAAAACAATAATATAAAAACATAAATTGAATGAAGATTAAAACTAATAAATTTACTCTTAGTCTTAGTATACAACAAAAATTGTTCCTGTCATAAATACGGACATCCTCCCAAAAGACGTTAAATTCAATCTCTTCACCACAACCCTTGATATCGGCAACATGTACCTGACTTCTGTGATATGGTGCATAATAATACTATGGGGTAAATTCTCCTTTTTATCAAATATACTATAAAACAATTGTAACCTAAAAAAATACACACAAAAATATAAATTGTATGATTAAAAAACGAAACGAAATCAACTTTTTTTTTTTTTTAGGAAACACAGGCACAAATATGTGAGGTTCATAATCATCTATTTTGAATTAGAAATAAAGTGACACGTAACTTGATTAATTTATGTAAATTTTTGTTCTTTGCTTAAAAATTTATATATTCGTTTATTCATTATTTATGAAGATAAATCTTTTTAACCCCACCTAAAAGAAAAATGGTTGCTGCTATCCACCATCTATTTTCTACTATGGTATGAGATTTACCAACTGTTGGAAGTTTGAAAAATGTTATGGTTAAATGCAGTGAACTGGTTATATATAAAAATAACGTTTTTTCATGCAAAAATTTTAAAATTTCAAATATTTAATGTTTGTGTAAACTGGTTTGATGTTGTTTAAAAAAAAAAAACAACCCCAAAAACAAACAATAAATAACTTGATTAATTTATGTAAATTTTTTTCTTTGCTTAAAAATTTATATATTCGTTTATTCATTAAGAAGAGAAATCTTTTTAACCCCACCTAAAAGAAAAATGGTTGCTGCTATCCACCATCTATTTTCTACTATATGGTATGAGATTTACCAACTGTTGGAAGTTTGAAAAATGTTATGGTTAAATGCAGTGAACTGGTTATATATAAAAATAACGTTTTTTCATGCAAAAATTTTAAAATTTCAAATATTTAATGTTTGTGTAAACTGGTTTGATGTTGTTTAAAAAAAAAACAACAACCCCGAAAACAAACAATAAACAGGTCATTGTTTTTTCTGAGAATTTTTCAGAAATAATGAGTGTATCGTCATTTATGGTAGATCGCAAATGCTTCGGCAGGGAGATTTACTTCACCCGAGTCAGGTTGTGACACAAAGTCGGTTTTTAACGTGGGGGCTCGAGTGTTTCTACTCGGGCCGCTGGTAAAAGTTGGTCATAGCTTGTCTACTCTAAAGCTATTCATAGCCGTGATACCACCTCTGCCTCGATAGTCGCACCGAAAAAAAAACGTTAGTTTTCGTATGCAAAGCCGCCAAGGTGAATATCGGTAATAAGTCAGGCATTGACCCCATTCTGAATCGATGACAAATCAATATTTGTCAATTTTGACGATTACACAAAGGAATGCCTGGGAAACGATGCTAAAACCTACAAAAATTACCCACCAGTAAACTGTAAAAATGTTTTTGTTTTTTGAGTGGATCGGTATTGCAACTGACATAAATCTTAAGGTTGGTTTTATGACTGCAAGAACAAGCAGAATCAGCCGGATCGCTAATAATTTGACAAAGTTTCATCTAAAACGTCGTTTCTCATCCTTTCGATACATTGATTAATTTAAAAATATTTTAGAAATCATAACAGGTAGGGAAAAAATCCAAGGGGCTTAATTCGATTTTATTATTGTATAAATTATTTCCCTTTGTTCTTATTGTAATCTTACAAATGTTATTCGAATTTCAAATCATTAATTGCGATTACCAAGCAATAGTCAGCCAAATCGATTCTTTTGTTACATTCATTTCATGCTGTAATTTATATTATAAAAGAACAGCTAATGCTCATTAATAGCGGACTGGTTTTAAAAATATTCGTTGGTAGAAGACAATGGGCTCACCCACGGTTACAATTTTATCATTTAATTTTCATAACGAATATAAATAACATTTTCAAAAAATGCCTTTTTAAAAAAAAATAGGTACAATTAAATTTTATTGCGGAAACATGTGTATTTCTTAGTAATTACACTTTACCATACTGTACATATTATTAGCAGTAGATACCAAATGTAAATACAGAATGTTTATAGTTGATTTATTTATTTGTTTTAGTTTTTAGCAATTGGTTGATATTTTTAAATGGCTGACTGCGTAATTTACTCATTAAGAGATAGTTCAAAATCACGATAGAACATTACATGTAGTCTGTGCTGATTACGAATTAATAACTTCCTTTACCCTTTCTCTTCAAAATTGGGTGAGCTGAGGAAAAAGACGGAAAGAAATTCACGAGCCTGTGTGAAATTTCCTTTGAATCAATGAAAACTTTGACCGGCAATCTAAGAAAAAGACGAAAACGAATTTTCTTTGGAGTAATGAAAACCTTGTTTTCACAGAAATTAGCTACTGAGACTAGAAAAAAATAGCAAGCCACTGCGAAATACTTTTTTTTATATAAAATAAGCCTTAAGGAGAAAAAAAAAATTAATCAACAAGAGTGTCTGAAGTCATGTGAAAAGTTTAATTTCTGTTAATGCGTTCATATTTTTACCAGTGTCAAATTACTCGACAAATATATTATCTGTCTTAACGAAACATTTGGCACATCAAAGAACTTTAATTCAACAATACAAGAGAGATAAATATTTCAAACTATCTCTCTTCGTCTACTTTGGAATGGATGCAACAGTATATCCTATCTGTGAACAATGAACTCACATTTGTTATAAACATTTTTTTAATATTATTTTGTGTCCGCTAATTTAAACTGTTGTATGAACATTTCCTCTTCATGACAATTCATTAAAACTATGGAATTTAAACAAAAAAAAATCTTATTTATTTTCCTGAAACGAGCTTGTTGCAGAGTTATGGGTGATTATTCAAAGAATTATGATCAGAAGGCTTCAGCCAATATATTTAATAATATTTGATCAATTTACGTGAAGTAAAAATCTACAGACTTTTTAATTTGTTTTCCGCCTGGCACAAGGTCAATGACAACGTTAGATAAATATCACAAGAAGACTTTCATATATGAAATCGGAAATATCCCAATTTATATGCAGAAATATACAATTAGGTCGTGCTGAAATATTCAAAGAAAATGTCTTTTAAAAAGCTTTTGTGTTATACTGACGAACGAAGCCAAGCCAGCACCTAAAAACTAAACCAGTTGACTTAAGATACCAAAACTTGCTTAAGACGCGTAGAAGAGTCACACGCAGTAGAAAACGGGCTGGGAGAAAAACGTACTCCTGTATAGTGATTTTCCAAGCGTAGCTCGGATGTGGCACAAGGCCGAAAGTATGGGGCACCCAGTGAGGATCGAACTCACTACTCAGTCGTAATTGTTCTAGCAAGACAAGCTTGCTAACCATTACACTACCTCGAGGTGTCCAAACACACTTCTGTATATGACAGACGGATAAAGTTGATTTGTTAATTTTTAACATACCTGAACCACTTGGGTTTTTATTTGCTTCTTTTTTTTTTCTTTACGCTGTGCGATATCACCTACAGTCTGGACTCATCTTACAGTACGGCCCGACGCGAGATTGATCTCGTCTACCTAAGATAAAAATCACAACCTGGGTAGGTTAGTCTGGAGATCGAAGCAGTTACTTCGGTAACCAGACGTTGGAAGTGAGCTGGGAACGACGGAGTTGGTGTCGAGTCAGTTGCAGCTGGTGTGAAGCCGTTGCCATCGACCGACCGTCCCACTGACTGGGGGATTCCGCCGGGTAGCGACGACCAGGATTCGACCCGGGACGGGCCAGTGTCACATATTGGTACCCTGACCAAAGGATTCCGCCGGGTAGCGACGACCACCGATCGACCGGGACACAGGCTGGTGGCAGCGACTAAGAGTCAACCGCAAAATTCCGGTGGAAGAAACATTATAGTTTCGCGCCGCGACTGAGAGTTGACCACGGACCGACGGCTCAGTGTCAAACTTTTATTTAGTAAATACAACTCAATTTAGACATTAAAAATAAATTTTAGTTTTAAAAAAGGTCTATGTTTGGCTTCTGATAATTCGACCAAACCTGCGCAGAAAATTTTAAATAGGGGTTCAAATGACGCCGGCATGTTTTTAAAAAAATGTCTGGCGGTGGGAATGGACCACCACTTACGTGATTTATTGCGCATCGAAACATGCAAGAATTGTGGCACAAGGCCTAAAAGAGGGAATGGGTTGAGGCTGGTCGGCACGATCTTATAGCTAGCTAATCAGATTCAGGACCCATTCATTCATTACAATTTGCACATTCACCACAAGAATTCGTTCATCATCATCCAGTCTTTCATATACCATAATACCGCACACTCACACACAGAAACAGGGAACCTACAAAACACCCTATGATATAAATATTGTTGAATATGAAATTATATATAAAATTTTGCTGATGACAATCAATGAAGTGGAAGGGGATGAACCTAAAAACAAACTAAACTATTGTCGCGGCCGCCATTAGTCGCTCCTTAGAAAAACGATCTTGACCTTCACAACCCCTGATCTCGCAGATTTGAGTCAAGCACTTTGCGAGAAACTGAACGACTGGCCAATATGGTTGACTCTGAAACCGTACCTCGTGAGCATCGGATTAGGCAACGCTTCCCAAACATCGAACAACATGGGGAGTAATTTTATATTTTACGGGTAATTTTAGAAGGTGACTGGAATGCCGTCCTCGATCGCACGGGCACTAGATCGAGTACTAACAACCTGGACGTAAAGCCATTTCGGGACTTTATCGATAGGTTGGATCTTGTCGATAAGTTCAGGAATTAATTTCTCCGGGAAATAGTTTGGACTAGGACTAATAGGGCCAGCTCGGCTTCGCTGTTGCGTACTTGCTACATCGACCGAGTCTTCGTTAGGCGAGTCGATTTAGGGTTCTTAGGCTGTCCAAGTCAGCATACTATAGTTTATTCGGACCATAGGCTTTTCCGGATTCGTATAAACTTAGATAAGCCTAGAATAAGAATGGCTGGTTATTGGAAATTCAATACATCGTTGCTCGATGATAAGGATTTTCAGGACCAGTTTCTTCTAACCCTAATGCAGGAATTGACGGGCTCTGTGGTTGGGAATAAGTGGTGGGATCACCTTAAGGCTCCGACTAGGTCGTTTGCGGCTGATTATAGTAAGCGACTCAACAAAGAGAGATTAGCAGAGCAAACGGCACAAGAAGCTATGGTAGAAAGGGCTATAAAATCGGGAGATAGTGGGGAATTAGCCGTAGCTAGGGCAGAGTTGGCCTCCTTGCTTATCAAGAAGGATCAAGCTCTGGTAGTTAGGGCTAGATTAAAAAGGATGTCTTCCGAGGGAACAAATATGGCCGCTGAATTCCGAGCTGAAGAAATTCGGAGTATCGCAGATCGGTACATCGCTAGCGTCACATTGCCGGATGGGCGGACCGTGACTACAAACGACGGCATATGTGAGGCTTACCGAGCTCACTTTCAGGAGCTTTTTACCAGGAAGCCCGGTCTGAGTTCGACTCAGCACCTATTTGGCCGACTTTCCTCGCCTCGAGGCGACTGAAGCGGCTTGGTGCGAGGGTCCGATAAAAGAGGAGGAAATCTGGGACGTCTTGAAGCACGTCGGTCGAGACAAGACTCCGGGTATCGATGGAATTCCCTATGAATGTACTTCAGTCAGTCGCACGTGTTTGTACCTCTGCTGGCACCAATGGATGAAGAACGGGCATATTACCGAACGCTTCAACAGAGGTGTGAACAAACTGCTGCGCAAGGATAAACACGGAGGGGATGGGATTAATAACTTCCGGCCCTTAACTATGTTAAATACAGAGTTAAAGATTTTGACCAAGGTCTTAGCTAACCGTTTGCAGGCTGTCCTACCTAGTCTGATTGGACCTGAGCAGACTTGTGCTGTGAAGGGTAGAACTATTCAGGACAATCTTCATCTGGTACGCTTGATCTTAGAACAAGTCGACAGTGAAGCCGCGCTGATGAATTTAGATCAGTCCAAGGCATTTGATAGGGTTGACCATCGATTTCTCGAGGCTGTCCTCGATTCGGCTGGCTTCGGGTCGTACTTTCGATCCTGGATTCGCCTCTTGTATAGTTACCCCGGTAGAGGTGAATGGGGTGAGGTCGAAACTTTTCATTTTGTCCAGATTCATTCGTCAAGGTTGCTCGCTTTCGCCGATGCTGTACGTTCTTGCGTTGGAGCCCTTCTTGCGCAAGTTAATGGCGAATCCGGTCCTGAAAGGAATTAACTTCCTTGGTTCAAACACGTCGGCCAGGTATTCTGCCTATGCCGATGACGTCAATGCTTTGGTGAAAAGCAAGGCCGAGATTCGTGGAATTGGCAAGGAAATCAGCATGTATGAGGAGGTGACAGGAGCCAAAGTAAATCGCGACAAGTCTATCGGGTCGCGTTTGGGTGCGTGGAAGTGTGTTTCTCTTCCTGTGCCCTTCACTTGGACGGACGGACGGACGGGTCTCTCAAGATACTCGGCGTCTGGTTTGGCCCCGGCCTCCAGTTGGAGAAAAATTGGTTGGAGGTCCGAGAAAAGGTCGAGGCTGCAGCTAGTCTGTGGGCTCGGAGGAAGCTTTGCTTAAAGGGTTGGACAGAGAGTTTGTGCCTCGCACATCTACCCCATCCTTCTTTACCGGCTCTCGGTACTTCCACCGCTGTCCGCCGATCTAATTTTATTAGTGCGAGTCTGGTTCAACTTTTTGGGGGCTAGCAGGTCTCATGCGGTGCGTCGGCCGGTCTGTTGCCTCCACCCGCCCGAGGGCGGTCTGGGGATGCCTGACGTTGAGATTCGTCAAAAGACGTTGCGGCTCAAGTTCCAGGATTGAATTTGTCAGCAAGATGATGGTAACGGCCTCTTCTGGAAGGAACACGCTAAGAAAGCATTTCCGTCTTTGAGTGCATGAAGGCGAGGAGGAGGCCAGCTGTGTTCCTTGAGCCGAGTGCTCCTTCTATCGCGAGTGTCGACGCGCTCTGAAAGACTTAACACGGGTAAAGGAAGGCCGCTCTGATACCCGACTGTTGTCTCCTAAGGCATTATATCGGGTGTTAGTGCGCGGGGGTGGGGGGTCGCTCGAGATACTCTAAGGGATGAGCTCGGTTTGACGAGGGAGGAGTTTAGCTCTCTTTGGCCTTGGGTGTCCGGGTGACGGTCTCTCAATAACGACGAGTCATCACTCACCTGGCTGGTGTTGCGAAATGCCCTCTGGGTCGGCAAAAAGCTCTGTGCAGCAGGCTTGGTAGCTACGCCAAACTGCGTGCGCTGTGGTGGGGCTGTATTAAAGTTACAGCATTAAAGCTGTATTAAAGTTACAGCAACCGCCGTCTGTCTAACTCTCTGCATTAGTAGGGAGGAACCCGGACGAAGCTTTGCCGAAGGGCAAGGTTTCGTTCGGGGAGGTTGACAGCTCTCGAACCCGCCTAGGCGGGTTCGAAGGCTATATTTTTGGCCGGGCCTATGGGCCCGGATGACCCACATTAAACTCGGCCTTGTGCCACATGCTACCCCACGTGGGAGGGGACGCCTAAATATAGCTGTGGTGGGGCGGTTGAGTCCTTAGGGCACATCTTCTTCGACTGCAGCGTCGTTCGGCCGTTGTGCAAGCTCATTGAGGGCTACATGGTCCGCGTCCTAGGTGGAAAGTCTTTTGTCCTAGAAGCCAGGTCCGTATGTAGCAATGTTGCACCGCAGTTGAAGAGTGATGAACACTATGTGTTCTTGTGTTTACTCGGCATTATGGGAGTTGTGATTTGGACGACGCGACAGAAAGAAGTTCATGGAGGTGAGAAGTTTTCCTCTTCTCAACTGGTTTTGTTTTTTAAGCACTAGCTTAAAGTCAAGATTAGAGCGGAAAGGAGACGACTCTCTCCATCGAAGTTCGGCGAAAGGTGGTTGAATGTTTCGCGTTTGGTTCGCTTGAGAGGGGCTAATTTAGATTGGCATCTGGAGGTGACATAGGCTTAAGGATATTAGTCGCCTGACTTAAAACATTTGTTATGTAGGGATAAGTCTGTCGTTTTGATTTTGTTTGATTCGCTTGTTTTTTTTTTAACTTGGTTAGGGCGTGAATGGTCATTGGTCTCTTTATTTTTGTCCCCCCAACTTTTTGGTTCATTCCCCCTACCTACCTCCCCATTTAGATGACGGAGTTTGCAGTTCTCTGGTTAAACTGTGGAATGCCTTTCGTTTTAGAATGTGTAATTTCGTTTATTTCCGTAGTATTTTTCGCCCAGTTAACTCCTATCTTTGCCATGTTTAGATTGTGGGGGACCGTTTACTAACATTATTTTTGTTTAGTTGTGTAAATAAACTTATATCACGAACATTTGGGATTCATTGTTTATTAACCCACCCCCCACAAAAAAAACTGTATATATGGGGATTAAGTAGAATTTCCTTGAGTGGATGTGGTATTGTGGTGTCTGTGTATGGCAGTGTTGTGTGGATGAGATGTTTTGGTGAAAGGAACAATATTTGGACGATTGGGTCAGTAAATGAGGCTAGCTAAGTTAGGAGTAAACCATTTGAAGATCAGCCTCCTCCCCACATTCCAATTCTGTCGTTGTGGCACATTTGTACTTTTGTACAATAAATACCCACGCTTCTTTGCCCGGTGGCCTAGATCAAAGTGTAGTACGCTACCTTTGTGAGCTTCCGGTGTTTCGTCAAGAGAATACTCTTCGGCGTGATCCAGTTTCCGCGGTCGATCCGCCCTGGAAGACGTATCGCCTCTTTGACTCCAGCTTCAAAGTGTTACACTTCGGCGCGATCCCGTCACCGCGGTTGATCCGCCCTAGAAGTTGTATCACTATTCTGACTCGGCCCTGTTTAGGGACCTCGCCATCGTAAAGTGTTACACTTGGGCACGATCCCGTCACCGCGGTTGATCCGCCCTGGAAGTCGTATCACTACTCTGACTCGGCCCTGTTTAGGGACCTCGCCATCGTCAAGTGTTACACTTGGGCGCGATCCCGTCACCGCGGTTGATCCGCCCTGGAAGTCGTATCACTACTCTGACTCGGCCCTGTTTAGGGACCTCGCCTTCGTCAAGTGTTACACTTCGGCGCGATCCCGTCACCGCGGCTGATCCGCCCTGGAAGTCGTATCACTACTCTGACTCGGCCCTGTTTAGGGACCTCGCCATCGTCAAGTGTTACACTTCGGCGCGATCCCGTCACCGCGGCTGATCCGCCCGGGAAGTCGTATCACTATTCTGACTCGGCCCTGTTTAGGGACTTCGCCTTCGTCAAGTGTTACACTTCGGCGCGATCCCGCCTACGTAGTTGATCCGCCCGGGAAGTCGTATCACTATATACTGACTCGACCCTGTTTAGGGACTCGTCCTAACCGATCTAACGAATCTTCGTGCGACATCGATCAACCTGCTGCTGTTCCCAACAATTCTCCCATCAGGCAGTCGACCAGCTATAGCGGCCGACCAACTCTACATTCGTTTTACCGATACAACCGAAATCAACTACCCCTGAAGAAAAACCAGTCATACCGGTCCCGACACCAATACAAACATATTTCTCCAGAGTACACTCTTGTACATTTTGGATAAATAAAATCGACGTTATTATTTCTTAAACCTCTGCCTTTGTCCCCTCATTGTCTTTAGTTGTTCACACCTTTCTACAGAAAGCTTGTGGGGGCGACATCCTAATCGGTCCCGCAACAATATAACAAAATTACACAAACTAAAGATAACTGAACCCTCGAAGGAAAATATGTGTGTGAGTAATTGCAGAAGTTTTTTTAAATTATAGAAAATCAGGGAATTATCCAATTTAAATGAAAATTCCAGTAAATATTCATTAATTATTTACTTTTATAATGAATAGGTTTTTCATTTTTTTAAAATCTAAGAAAATGTTATTCTTTTTGTAATAACCACCAATATTTTCATGACTAAATTTTACTCGAAAAAAGTTGAAAATTTTTACATTTCCATAAGGATTAATCGCTGAAAAAAAAGTTTTACATTGATTCCAATACAATACAAATGGGATTGTGTTAAAAATTAGAATTAAAAAATATCTTTTTTTTTGTTTATTCCGAAATCATCTATATATAAAAAAAGATTTTACAGAGATATATTAATTTAAACCCTTAATTGATTAAAAAGAATTGTTCAGATAGAAAATTACAATTTAAAATAATAATCTTTGATTGAAATTAGCACTTCTGCCCCCTTCCCAGTCGGCATTGAACCCCTAAAAGGTTTGAGAGGTTCGTGGGGTAGTAAGCACCGGTCCTGTCGATTATTATAGTTGATGATTGACAATATAACTTAGGTAGAAAAAAAAGTAAAACAGTATAAAAAGCAAAAAAAAAAAAAAGAAAAAAAAGCGCTCCTGAAACTAAGGCTTTTGGATCTTCAACTTTATCGGGGGTTCCTTCGTAGAACGCACCGCACCGGCCATGCAGAGACATGATGTATTTTTTTGATTACTGACAATGTAATGTAATGTCAGTTTAAAAATAATTTTAAAAAAATGTCGAATACCCATAAAACTACTGAAAAAAAAAAAAAAAGACAGGCCCCCGGGCCGAATAAAGAAGAAAAAAATTCCCCTCACTGGTCGGGTGTTTCATGGGTAAGACGTGTCTTCCTTCCATGTCTGGGTAGGCATGCAGGACCTACCTCCTTCAGGGTCCAAGAAAGGAGCCTTATAACTTAATCTTAAATCAAGCGTTGGGTGTTGGTGTAAAATTATTTTCAAGAAAATAAATCCACCTGCTAAAAAAGTTATTTCATATCGCATAATTATTAACTTAACGAACTTCATAATCAGTTTCGCTAGTTTTAGAAAATCTTGTCATTTTGATTTAAGCAATCAAAAAAGTCATTATTTAAAAGAGAAAAAAAACTAATCGCTACTTACATGAAAAGTACAGCCACGTTTAATTCCGAGAAGTTAATTCTAAAGTACTTCCTCATTCGAAACTTGTTAAAACTTGTTTTTATGTTTATAGATTGGCTGAAAAATCGAATTTATCTTTATTTATTATCAAGTGTAAGTGAGATAAATAACAAGGTAACAAATGAGGTTCGAAGTAATATATATTAAAAAAAAATAGAAAACAGGCATATAGAATTCACATAGAATTGTAATCATAGAATTAGAATTCTAACAAATTCACATAGAATTAAATTCACCAGTGAAAATAATTATTAAAATTAAAAATGTACTATATATTTTCACTAGCTGAGTGAGACTCTAAAAATAAATCTTGGTTGCCTAGGGCGGGGATCGGTAACCAACGTCACGCATGGCACACCAAGCAATTCCCAATGCATACCTAAAAAATGACATAATGAATTCCGAATCAATAACTACTACAACGCAAAGAAGATATTTAGCTGTTTCAATTTTAATATATACTAAACTATATATTATGAAATAAAATATATTTGTCGGAGTTAGCTCCTCCTCAGTTTTTTAACCCTTCACCAGGCGTCTCTCTCCCTTGGCTATAAATACTGGGTGACCTTTCGCGTCGATCTCTTTTTTCCTCGGGCCTTCAGCCTTATACCACTTCGCAGATGTGAGCTCTCACAGATACAGCTTTTCCCAAATTCTGGGAACACGCTAAGAACAATACACGCACGTACGAACACTCACCACAACACACACACCACACACACTCTGTCCATGTATGTGTCCACTTAATGTAACATTTAACTTGTTATTAATACATATATTTGTTTACATATATTTATCGGTCTTGTTTGTTTTTCCTTGTCTTCTTTGGACTTAATTAAAGTCCAACTTTCTCATGGAGTTGGACCGGCTAGCAGGAAAATCTTAACTCACGTGTGTTCTTCTACAATACATACTCATCACCCGCAACGGTCCCCTACATATTGTACAACAGGGATATTAACCAGGACTTGTATAAAAATACACATGCTGTTGGCACACTGAATGATTTTAAAACCCTTAAGTCGGCACATAGTCAGCCAAAGGTTGCCGACCCTTCGGCGTAGGGTACAAAGAGAGTACGCCAACAACTACATTGCTGTCTGGGTACTTCGATGTGGTGTAATGGTTAAGCAAGGTTGTCTCGCTAGATCAATTACAACTTAGTGAGTTCGATCCTCATCGGGTGCTCAATGCTTTTGATCTTGTGCCACACCTAAGCTACGTTTAGAAACCCACTCCAATTCTATCATTTAATTTTTATAAAGAATAAAATTTTAAAAATACATGAAAAAAAGAGTACAATTTACAATTTTCGTGGAAAAATATGTATTTCTTAATAATTACAGTTTACATGTACTACAGAAGGTTATAATTTTTTTTTTCTATTTTATGTAATTCGTTGATATTTTAAAAATAGTTTACTGCATAATTTACACATGAACAGATAGTTCAAAACCACAACAGAGCATTGGATGCGGTCTACTATTGTGACACCCACCGGTGGTCGCCGTCGCAGTCCAGCGTCAATATGTGACGTCCACTGGTCGCGACGTCAATATATAACGCTGTGCCGTCGGCCCGTGGTCAACTCCCAGTTGCGGTGCGAAGCTGTAAGGTTTTTTCCACTGGCGTTTGGGGTTGACTTATTGCCACCAGCTTGTGTCCCGGGCGATCTGGGCTTTTCGGGTTCGATACGAGCTTTGTCGTTCTCAGCTCGCCTCCAACGCTTGGTCACCGAAGTAATTATTTGATCTCAAGTCTAACCTACCCACGTTCTGACTTTGATCTTAGGTAGACGAAATCAATCAGGCGTCAGGCCATAGTGCAAGCTGAATCCGGGGTAAAGGTGAAACCGCACAAGCGTAAATAAAAGAAAAATAATAAAACAAAACTCACGAGGTTCAAATATGTTGAGAAATAACAATTATCTTTATCTATCTGTTGAATACAGGAGTTTGTTTCTCTCCCGGTCCGTTTCTATGGATTCGTGACACTTTTTTCTTAAGCGAGTTATGGTATCTTAAGTCGTTTGTCAATAAAAACTTGCTTTTGGTAGGAAGTCGAAAAGGCGTGGAAATCTTTCAGTCAGCTCCTGCGAGGCTGGTCTCCAACTGCAACTTCGAACACTCTTGAAACTCTGCCGAATAAACACTCATTAGCTGTCTCGAAACGTTTGTTTATATGGACACCGACCAACTCCGGGTTGGGGCCTGTCGTGGTTTGGGTTCTTTGACAATTCTTAATTCACAACAAAAATTCTCTTTGTCCTCAGGACAGGAAAATTTATTACTTCCCATTTTTGGAAGCCAATCACTTTCCATTTCGGGGGTTTCTCCCTCGTTCGTGAGGAGAGGTAGGAGAATTATCCTCCTAGACTCTTCCTTTCTCATATTGGTATCTCATACCAATCCTCTTAGTGGGTGTCAACAACTTCCCCGCCTTTCTCATACATTCACCTTCGCCTATCACTTACGCCACCACTTGCGCAATGATCGCTCGGCAGCGTGGGTGTGGCTAGACTTGGCCTTCTTAAAATTATCGTCCAGAAAAAAATTCTCTTTTCTTTTTTTCCTTCTTTTCTATCGGCCAGAATTCTTATGAATTTCACGTGGCCATAATTAAATTTTTATCTTATCATGAGCCACCCAAAATCCACTTAGCAGAATCTCTACCGACTCATTAATCACTGCTAGTCAACTTTTAAACTGGGTGGTCGTGTTCCACCTGAAAATCAAATTCTTTATTTTTCTCGTGTTTTAAACTTTTCGTATCACCAGATGCCCACCTTCGGTGACATTAAGTCTGTCGTCAACAGTTTGAATAAGCAATAACAATGATCATATCAAGATCTGTATACATAACGGCTGGCTTTCTTCGTCGGAATCCAAGAATGAAACATATTAATGATATCTCTGATAGATAATCAATATAATTAAAATTAAAAATGTACTATATATTTTCGAATATATAGTACATTAAGTCGTTTTACTGCATAATTTACACATGAACAGATAGTTCAAAACCACAACAGAGCATTGGATGCGGTCTACTATTGTGACACCCACCGGTGGTCGCCGTCGCAGTCCAGCGTCAATATGTGACGTCCACTGGTCGCGACGTCAATATATAACGCTGTGCCGAAGCCGAATTTTTTTTTTTTTTTTTATGGCGGCCGTGTGTGGTAGGCTTTGTCATTCCTCCCCGAATTCTGTTTCCTTTAAAAATCACTATCTGATCATGACATTAATTAATTCTGACAGGATCTGAAACCTGGCTTTCTCTTACGGATTTTCTGTCTTCTGCGAAAAAGTATCTTTCTTCGTAAATGAAATAAAATCTTTTCCCATTCTTTTTTTTTTTTTTTGTTAAAAAAATGTCGCTCGGTCTGTCTTTCGATATAGCTCTTTCTCGCCTTAAGTATTTCTCGTTTTTAATTTCTATGCTTAATTAGTTAGCCAATTACTATAGCTAAATAGTGTCACACTATGTTAAGACTAAAAACAATCGTTTGTGTTCACTAGATGACTGTACGAGTCTATTTATAGAGCAATTGGTTCTTCATAAAAATTTTCTTTCTTACCAAATCTAAGTTCTTGTGCCAAGTACAAAAACTTTGTCGAAATAGCAAGTCATAATAGACTCAAAATGCCAATGCAAAACAAAACTCAACCACTGCGTAAAATTTTAAAAGGAAAAACACATTTATTACACAAGTACGAAAAATTACAAATACAAAGTTTGTACAAAATTTTCCTTTTGTGTACCTATTAAGACAAGCTCACAGTTTCACATAGAAAGGATTACCATCGAAAAATGAAAAAAAAATTACAGTTTGGGAAAAGACAAAGATTTTGAAAATAAAACGACAAAAAGAGAAAATCAAATCAATGAGGCAGTAAAAAACAAAGTTACAACAACCTTTGAGAAAAAGAAAAAAAAAAGAAAAAAAGAAAAAAAGAAAAAAGAAAGAGAAAAAGAAAAAAAAGAAAAAAGAAAGAAAAAACAAAACCTACTTTCACTTGCCTTACGAGCGTCTCTGGGACATATAGTAACTTTATAAAAGTCCCTTTTAAATTCACACAGTTCATGCTTGTGACATTTAAAAAAAATCTTTTCTGTTCTTTATTGTTCAATCGCAGGAAAATTTTACCTTGTACTGCAAAATTCTTAGTCTATCTGCAGCTAGCTGGCAACTGGTGCTTTTTTGTTGCTCTCTTCTTGATGTCAAAAGACTTCTTGTTCCTTGATATTGATTTGCTTTGTCCCCTTGCTGTCAAATGTCCTCTCCTTGCAGATATTGACCTGAGTTCTATATATTTGAAAAAATTAGACTCACAAAGGCCCCAACAAGTTCTGCCTTCCAGGTTATTCTTTGTTTCCGAAACAGTACCCACTTCTTAAAATAACGATAAAATAACCTCTCAATTGATTTAAAAGAACTGTTAAGAAATAAAATTACAATTAAAAAAAAATAAGAGCTACTGAAATAAGCACCCCCAGGCTGTTGATATGTTCCAGGTTGTAAGCACCGGCACTGTCGATTATTATAGTTGATGATATTGACAATATAACTTAAGTAGAAAAAAAAGTACAAAGTACTAAAAACAAAAGAAATGGTACTGAAACTAGTCCTTTTGGGAATCTATTACGCACATACTTACAAACATACAAAATACAAATAACATATAACGCCAAGAACGGTTCAAAAAGAAAATTGCAATTTAAAAAAATAAGTGAAATTAGCACTTCTCTCCCTACACCCCAGTAGACATGGGACCCCCAATCGGTTGAGAGGTTCGAGGTAGTAAGCACCGGCCCTGTCGATTATTATAGTTGACGATTGACAATATAACGCAAGCAGAAAAAAAAGTTCAACATACAGCATATCCTCCTTTATTATCATTATTAATATTTCAGGGGTGATATCGCCCCTGCCACATAAAGAAGATCTTCGGATCTTCAGTAGAAAACCAAATAACAACGCAATAAACATTAACAAAAATTCTAACCACGCCATAACGTAGTGTCGGAGTTAACTCCTCCTTTAGTACATTAACCCTTTCACCAGGGGTCTCTCTTCCCTGGCTATAAATAGCCGCTGACCCTTCGCCTCTATCTCTCTTTTTCCTTCAGGCCTGTGCGCCGACACCTTGAGGTAAATCTCTCCTTTTCATCAGGCTTTCAGCTTACAACCTCGAAATGTAGGCGCTAACAAGGGATAGCGTGGAAACATGCTAAG
This sequence comes from Acanthosepion pharaonis, assembly GCA_903632075.3. NCBI lineage: Eukaryota > Metazoa > Mollusca > Cephalopoda > Sepiida > Sepiidae > Acanthosepion > Acanthosepion pharaonis. The sequence continues at coordinate 4,431 of CAHIKZ030005157.1, read as the reverse complement.
CACAATACACACACACGTACATACAGAATATTCACACACTCACGCACGCACATACAGAATATTCCCATACACGTCATCATTTGTACTGTTTCCATATATTGTAACTTGTTATTAATATATATTTGTATATACATATATTATCGGTCTTGTGTTTTGTTTGCTTTCTTTGCCTTCTTCTTTGGACTTAATCAATGTCCAACCTTTTTATGTAGTTGGGACCGGCGAGCAGGTGTATCTGAACCTTACATGCGTTTCTTCTACATCTGACTTCTATCAACAACATAACAGCCACGGCCCTCTACAGTAGTCACACAAATACCCATATCTATAATTAAAAGCAAAATATTCAATGAAAATTAAAACAAACATGATCCCTAAGAAACAGCGGATATTCAAACAAACTACTGTTATGGGATCTTACCCATATTAATAATAATGGACTATTCCATACTTAATAAATACTGCGCCTCAGGAGTAGGTAAGGAGTCAGTCGCTCAAGTCTTGAACAACAGATCGGTTGAACTCTCTGCCTTCGGGCGGGAAGGAACCCTAAAGAGGCGGAGTCTCGTTCGTGGAGGTAAACCGGCCCCGAGCCCGTTTATACTGGTTCAATTCTACGGGCTCGGAGAAACCACAATAAATAACCGAACTTGTCACATGCTGCCCCAGTGGGGGAGGGGTGACTGAATACGTCAGTAGTTCAAGTCTTGAATGACAGATCGGTTGAACTCTCTGCCTTCTGGCGGGGAGGAACCCGAAAGAGGCTACGCCGAAGGGCGGATCTCTTTCGGGTAGGTAAACCGAAGCTGAACCCGTTTATATGGGTTCAATGGGTATATTTTTGGCCGAGCCCACGGGCTCGGTGATCCCACGGGCTCGGTGATCCCACGTTAAAAAAGCCTTGTGCCACATGACGCCCTCGTGAGGGGGGGCTGACTGAATATCGTCAGTGGTTCAAGTAGAGTCGGTAGTTCAAGTCGAGTCAAGAGTCAAGTCAGAGGCAGTCCGAAACAGAGTCGCGTTCAGACAATTACTGCAAGACATTGGAATAGTGATACTAGTCGAGACTACATTGTGCTCTCTACTAAACCTGATTGTTCATACTAACACTTCTACTTCTCTGTATATATTCCTGTTTGTAATATATCTGTGTTATTCCATACCTGTGTTCGAGTTCTTCTTTATTGGTTCTACCTTGGACTATCACCGTGGTACAAGGAACAGGACCATAAAAACTACAAAAACGAAAACAACTCAAACATTTGTTTCTATGATACATCCCAACAGGTGTGCAGGATCGCCTCATCAATGATGTTATTGACTTGGGGGTCATAACATGTTTCGGGTCTTCCAACATCATACCTGTTCGCACAAGCAACCCTACCGGTACGATAACTGTTTCGGCAGGCGATCCCGAAGCAAATGCCCACCAAGCACACAACAACGAAAAGAACATAGAAACAACTGCAATTGATGATTTGTAAATAGAAAATGACTTATGAGAAACAACCTTCGTCACTTCCGTCTCAGTCAAGAGGAGACAAAAGGAAAACAACCGAATGCTCGTCTTTTCCTTCTTGGGTCCAACACGTGGAAGAATAAACGCTCAAAACAAAAACATCAGAAAAGAAATAGAATTTGGTTCTTTACTCCCTCCCACGCTACAACAATACAATAAAAACAAAAATAGGGAAAATATCCTTAAAAAATAATTGACAAACACTTTCCTAAAAGCAGCAAATTATCAAAAGTTATCAACAAAAATACAATCAAAGTTAGTTACAGCTGCGTAGATAACAGAGAAAGTAATAATGAGGACAATAAAAAATACCCAACAAAACCAATAACAATTACAACGACAATAACATGCAGCAAAATAACATCATTAATTGCAACTGCAGAAACAAAAAAATTGCCCACTTAACAATAAATGTTTAACCAATAACATAATATTCAAAACTATCGTAACCAATAACATTAACAGAGACAGAAAAATTTATATCATCGCCACAGAAAAATACCTTTTAATGAGAGATATTATAACAACAAAATGTCATTCGATAGAAAAAATACACTAAGAATACAACCCTATTAAAATACATATGGAGCCAAAAAGAAAACAATATCCCCACCAACATCAAATGGGAAATTATAAAAAGAATATTAACAGAAAAATTGTAAATTATGTCTTGACGAAAAATTAGCAATAATTAGTTAAAAAAAATAAACACTTCAAAAAGAAAACTGAAATAATTAGTTAATGTAGGCGTATAAATGAATACTTAATTTGCCATCTAAACACTAATTAAAAATAAACAAATAAATATAAATAAGATGAATATAATATAAACCTTAAATAAATGAAATAAATAAGCTTAAAAAATTATTAATAAATAAACGAACAAATATTAAACATACACATCTATACGCGCATGTGTGTATGTACCTATTAATATATACATGATGGCTGGCCACTCGTATCCGAAGATGCCAGTCTTCTAGGGTGGCTAGCTAATCCCCACTGCAGACGCCGGCTCAGACACATCTGCATTTATTCAACACCCACAGAACCCACTTGTGGTTTATACTGCAACTATGCTGAGCAGATAGTTACAGTTTCTGGGATAGAGCACGTCATCTAGCGTGATCAACAATCTGAACAAAGCCAGCACTCTCAAACCCTCGGTCACGATGACTTTTGGTTTCGTGCTAGCACAACCATCGAAGGCCTCCAAGGGTTCCGTCTACTGAATTTCACTCACAAGGCTTGAGTCAACCTGTGGTATGATTTTCAGGCAATTTCAGGCACTCTAGGATCGCCTCCTACAGACAGAAGTCATCTTCCGGACCAATCGACCATGGTGAGATTCGAAACCAGATCTCATGGTCAGAAAGCGAACGTTCTTTACCACTCGACCCCGCCCCCACAAACAAACAAACAAAACACCTAAAAACAAATAACCCTAACAGGACATAATTAATTTTTCAATATATAACACCAAGGCAAAAACAAATAAACTATTAACCATTAAATAAAAATAAAACATTAGATAAACGATTACATATGGTATAAGCAAATACTTCAATGCATATACACTATTTAACAATTACATATATGTGCGTGTGGTCCGGGTGTGAATATGCAGAGGTATATACTATATATAAATATTTAAACAACAAATTCTATAAACCCAACCAACCATAATTAATGACCTAAAATAGAAAAAAATAACTTCACCATTTAAGCACAAGTTTCTTAATACCAAAGCACAGGCAAATGTGTACATATGTCTATATACGGACGTTTATCTGTATATATGTGCGCGTGCATATACCTATATACGAGCGTGCATGGATGTACACGTGTATGTACGCATAAGCGTTTAAATACGGACATATGCACATAAATTCAAACAATAATAAATCAAAATTTAAATCTAACTACTTACAATTAATACTTATAGTACCACCAAATCAAATAAGAAAACGAAATAATAGCCTCGTGAAGATATATAAGTATATGTGTATGGGTATATATATATATATATATATATATATATACCATTTAAGCATTAATATCATTAGTATGCATATATATAAAATAGTTATCATTTAAGCATTAGTATCAATTATTTATGTAAAAAAAAAACGAAATACAACTTCTCTTGCAAAAAAAAAAAATAGATCGCCCAAATATTAAAAACGGTGGTATGTCTACAGATTGTAACAACGCGTCACAAAAATCAAGTGTCGAAAGAAACGGGAAAAGTGGGGGGAAGGAGAAAAGGCTAAAGAGCTAGTGTAAAGTAAAAAAAAAAAAAAAACGAGGAAAAGAACAAATGATCACGACACTCTACACGTACGCACATCCGCGCATCCGTACAGCCGGGCGCATGGCCGCACGCGCACGAACGCACACACGAACACAAACCATACGGAAAAAAACTTACACCAATGATGAGTGTATAAAAAAAGAAAAAATCGAAAAATATAAGCAGTCAATTGCTGATAGTTTCTGAATAGTGGATTGGCAGTTCCGCCTACGAAACTCTGTAGTCGGGATCCTAAAGTTAATACCAATCAGCTAAGTCGCAAATTTTAATCACATTATGTGTGTGTGTGTAGTACGATGAACAAAATGGACGCACACTTTGATAGTCAATTTTTGTATTTTAGCAAGACAAGTGAGTCATAGAATTCGTTAATTAATATAGGTGTACATGTGTACATCATACAACTCAAGAAATCATTTAGTATTTTGTTGGGTAAACTTTTGCTTTAATAATGGCCTTAATTCTTCGTGGCATGCTATAGACTAAATTCTTTAGTAAATCAACGTCCTTCGCCAGATTTTTCCAGCATTCCTTTAATTCATGAAAAGCTCATCTTCTGTGTAAACATTCTTATTACAGGCACGCTTGTCCATTATCG
>CAHIKZ030005156.1:0-10000 GCA_903632075.3 Acanthosepion pharaonis | reverse complement strand
TTATATGATTATCTATCTAGCTTATCTAACTCGGTCTGTTCATATCAATCTTACATCTCTCCCTTTCTCTCTCTCTTTCTGTTTCTCACTCTCTAGATTTGGCTTCATCAATCTTATTTCATTATCTATCTATATATCTATCAACCTCCGTCTGTTCCTATCTCACCTCTCTCTCTCAGTATATATATATATCTTTCCCTTTCTCTACCCCTCTCTATATGTATGTATATCTCTCCATATATATATATATATATATATATAATAAAGAACAGTAAGATATATAATCGTGTTCTTATAGATATTTTATTTTTACAAAATAGTGCTCGATGTAAATTTACAGAGGATTAATGTTAAATTAATTGATTTAAAATATGTTTTTTTTTATAAATCTATTTGCTGAACAAGGTGTGTCAGTGTTCATTGAAAATACATCCCCACCCACTACATGTAAACGTAGCAATAACTTAAAAATATAGACATATTGAACACCCAGACACCCCTAGTCTAGCAAAATAGATTTATCTGTAACCTTTGGAAACATGAATTTTGTTTAGTTGTGCATTTAAAGCCCAGTAATTTTAAAAGTTACTTAAAATTTGCTTTTGAGGATGAAATGAACTAATGTCTTTAATTTAATTGCTGTAAATTAAATTCAGGGCTTTTAGCCCATTTTTAAAACATGGTTAGAACTGTGATGAAAAACCATTTTAAATCAAATAATTTATATATATATATATATATATATATATATATATATATATATAATAATATGCAGTTTTTGTTTATATATCATAATTTATACAAAGAATTTAATAGCAATGCAATGTAATGAATTAATTAATGGAAATCATCACAACTTTTCTATTTAATTCTATTTATAAATTTTTTTTTTTGATATATATATTATATATATATATATAGAGAGAGAGAGAGTAGAGATAAACTCTCTTTATAATTTGCATCATCTGTTTATAGACATATATATAGAAGAGAGAGACAGATATTATTATACATATATATATTGTATTATATGCATTTATTCTAATTACTATATATATATATATATATATATATATATATATATATATATATCAACAGGCTATTTATCTATGTATCCCATCCCTCCTACTCTCTCTCTCTCTCTCTCTCACCTTTCTTATACTTCTTGTTTCAGGAACATTTCAGGCTTCTTGCTTTCCAGCCAACTTTGATCTTTAAAAATTTAAATCGTTATCTACTGGCTTGTTGATTGCTCCTCTTCTATTCTTCCCACATCATTATAATGTTTTGTTTTTTCTTCTATTCTATCACACTTTGCGACTCCTTGTGCTTTAGTGGCTTAATTGCCTTGCTTGGTATGATATGATTAAATACATATATATATGTGTGTGTGTGTGTGTGTGTCTGTGTGTGGTTATTTTTGAGGGAGTTCTTTAAGCACACTTTCTTAAATGTTTAAATAGTAAGTTTCTTGAGATATGGTTTTAGATTTATTCAAACTATCGTTAAGAAGACAGAAATGATCGTCTATTGAGAGATTGAAATTGGACCCATATAAAACACACTGGCTTTCAGTACACACGCATTATTTTTCTCTGTTTAATATTTCTTCTTCCTATATATCGTTGCATATATAAAAAAATAAATTGTTTAAGAAATATATTTGTTTCGTTTATTTATTTGCTTACACTGGACATATTCTTTTCACCCTTTTTTTTTTTATAATCTTTTAAAATTTTATTCCTCTAGGAGTACATTTATAATTTAAAAAAAATAAAAAAATATCAAAACAATGTGTATCTGGATTTTAAACGAAAGTATGAAGAAAAAGTTTTCAGCTCGACCCGTTTCCCCAAATTTGGCCAACATCAGAATTTGTGTTTGCAATCTTTATCTAGTTTATGTCGAAACAATTATTCACTACCTATTAATATATCCGAAATACCGTTTTATCCTTTTTTTTTTTTTACTATCATTACAAAACATAACGATACGCCAGTACATTCCCCTACTTCTAAAATCGGTAAGATTCAGTTGACATATACAAATCAAAATCTTATCTGCTAGCATAAAAAACAAAAAACTGTGACACTGTGAATAAATTACCCATTTAACTGGTTACTTTTTCTAAGGATCTCATACGGTTTATTGCCTTTCGGAAAATATTTTACTGGCAATTTTAATAATTATGTATTTCTCACCCGCCCCTACTCTTTGTCTTTTATCTTGATCTGTCTTTCTCCCTATCTCGTTTATCTATCCCTGCCCACAATCCACATATGTCTCTACTTATTTCTCACCCTTTCCCTCTACTCCATTGTTCTAGCTATCTGCACATATTCATCACTCTCCATCTTCGTCGAGTTATATCCAATGTCTAATAAACGAAAGTAAATGAAATTTTTGATTTTGTTTTTTTTAAAATGCAAATTAGTATTTAAAATATTTGATTCATTGTTTGGTTCGCATCAAGAAAACATGTTTAAACAAATGACTGTCGCCTAATTATACTCTGTTCAAAATATGTTTCTCGAACGTTTCACATGTCGAACAAATCGGTTTTCGAACAGAAAATTCGAGATGAAAATGCCTCGGTTATCGAACAAAATTTCGGTTCTCGAACAACATTGTGAACTGAGTTAACCCGAACGCAATCATTTCTGAGTCGACTGCCGTGTTGTAGACATTCGCGTGTTGTGGCGTGCATTTTTTTCCCCAATTTTATTGTACTGTAATTTTTTTTTCCCCTACAATGATTACTATTCGTAAAATAGTTTCGGTTTACGAACATTTCAAGTTACGAAAGGCCTTCAGGAACGAATTAAAATCTTAAACCGTGGTTCCTTATATATATATATATATATATATATATATATATTCAGAGTGCTCGACCTTAATTTGGAGCCGATATGATTGAACAAAAAACAAAAATACTAAAGAAACTTGGGATTATTAACCTGACGTGTTCTATCATATTTCTATATTTATAGCAGACACACACACACAAACAATTATACAAAATATTTATATATATATATATATATATATATAAAAGGCCTATATGCGAAACTGAAACGATTCGTTCTGTTTACATCGTAATTTCGTTAAACCCTTTTACTACATTTGAAAGTCTTTCAAACTTAGTTCCTATAACTATCAGCCCGTCAAAAACACCAAATTGATTAAAATGGTGAAGGTTTTGTAAAATATACAATTTTGAAGGTCGAATACAGTTTGGTGATTAGCAATCAAACTTTAAACAACGAATCCTGAATATTTAAATTCACTTGCATAACCGCAAACCATCCAGCCCAACGGTCATGTCAGAAAATAAGGCAATCTGTTCAAATTTGGATTTGTTCTTTTACTATTTCTCTGTCGATCCATTTTCGTCTCATCATCATTACATAAGCTAATAAAATATATCAAATGTTGAACTTTGCTAATATTCTCCTGAAATTTCCTGTATATATAAATATCTCCATATATATATATTTCTGATATATATATATATATGTGTGTGTGTGTGCGTGTATCTGTGTTTATACATGCATACTATGTATATATGTAAATATGAATAAGTGTTATATTAGTCAAAATGCAATAGTAGAGACAAAGGGAGCTCGTTTTCGTTGTCGCAATAGGGTGTTTAAATTTTCGACAGTGTGTACATTAGAAATAATATTGCATGATGCTAGGCATCAATTCGATTTATATCCAGATATATATCTCTCTCTCATATATATATATATATATATATATATATATATATATATACATAAACAATTAAGAAATTCTCGAAATAAGTAGAAGAAAAGTCACACAAGATACGAAAGCACTGAACATATATATATTATATTTATATATATCTATATATATATATATATATATATGAGTGTTCAAATCGGATTGGTTTATTAACAAGCAAACGTCTTACCAACTGTGGATTTCATTTTGAAAAATATAATTAATAAGACTCGAAAATACTGTAATTTTTTATTCCAGTTTTGTTTTCTGTAGAAATAATTGTATATTAATTTTCCATTAAAACCGATTTAAAACGAGAGGAAAAAATCTCTAACGATTTATCCTGGCGGCATTGATAACATCGAAATGCCAAAAGAAGTAAAAAATATATATAAATTATATATATATATATAATCATATATATATTCATTGATCCTATATATAGAGCTTAATCGATGAAAAGAAATATATACACCAAAACGAAAACTCTTCTTATATATATATATATCAATATAATGAATATATATATATATACTATATATATCCATTGAGTGATTATACTGATATATAGACATTCGAATATAAATTGTCGTGCAAATTAAAGTTTAAATCAGATGATATCCTATGTTTGTCTGTCTATCTATGGTCTTGTTGAAGGTATTAAGTCCATTCAATTATTGCTCTCAAGAAAACCTTCAAATAATTGAAAAACCAGTGAATAAAACGAGGAAAAGAAGGCCACTTCAAAATTCTTAAAGTGTTGAAACTTGGATAAGCAACAGCATTTCACCCCAAGCAAGGTTAAATAAATGGACTAAGACGGAACAAGGTTTGGGTGAGAGATAAAAATTGTTTTTGGTATATTCTTGGATACATGACAAATTTGGGTTGACTAAATAACGGTCGGATATATATATTCTGTTATCTTCTAACCCACTAAGATCAAACAGGATTAGAAAGCAAAATGAATTTAATTTGTTCCAAAATACAGTAACTAACATAAAATATTTTGAATGACGAACATTATTTTGTTCTAAATATCGTTGAGATATCAGTTTTGCAGGCCCAAATTCGATATTTTCAAAAATCATACATCAATTTTTTCAGCATTTCTATAAAAGTCTGATAAAATATCCTTGCTATGTGCTAACAATATATCAACCAATCCTATCTATTTAATATACAAAAGCTATAATATTATTCAGTAAATTTCCACTTAAAATAAATATGTCCATTGCCTTCTTTATCACAACGTTTCATATATATATTCTCCGACCTTTTCTCGGGTGTCTTTTATATTCTGTTTTGATTTGAACAGAATTCTTTTGGATCTACACTCTTGTTCTCATTTCTAAACTTCGTTACCTTCTTGGCTTTTTTCAAATTTCATGCCGTCATACTGGTGCATTTTTCAGATTCTACCTTGTAATCATTAATCACTAAATTCGAGGGAAAAAAAAGGTTTACCCCTTCAAAATTGGAATTAAAACAGAAAAGTTCAAATGTAACGTTTCTCTATTTATTAGTGACTTTCTCATACCATATAAAGACTAAAAAGATTATTTGAGGAACGTGTTTATTGTGGCTTCGATTAGAGATTAATATGTTAGAGAGAGAAAGAAACATCGCTAAACTTAAAAATCATTTCACTCTGCACAGATTGTCAATTTCTGTTTAACTTAGTTATTTCTATTTGATAGGTTTTATTACATTACATTTATTTTTACGCAGATAGCCTCGATAAAGATATGAAATCCAGTTCTTGGATATTTTTTAAATAATAAAAGTAATCCTGGCCCCTTATCAAAATTCAGTTCGTGAAAGACAACTTTGAAATAAAACCTTCAGCGTTCGTCAGACTACAGATACTCTTGTTTCCTCAGGATTATTTGATGTAATTCCCCAGAAGGTAGTTGCCACATTTCCTCTTTTATTTTAACAGAATAACATTTTTAACAAAATGTGCTATGCATAAACCATGTGAACTCCATAAGATCCTTTTTGGTTAGATATAGAAAACATAAACAGACAAAACAATATTAAGATTCTGAAAGATAGTGCTAAAATTCGGTAGAGGCATTGGTTAAATAGTCATTTTCTACAAAATAGAAATTTGAACATATATTTATTTATATATATATTCATATATATATATATAGAGTATAAAATGGATTAAAAATTGAGCGTAACTGCCGAACAAACAAATACCAAAAGAACTGACATTAAAAATAAATTGTTCTTTTTTTTTAACGTTGTTTCATATATATATTCACATTACGACGTAGAAGAAAAAAATGAAGGACCGGAAATAAAAAAATACGTAAAGTTTCATGATTTTACCAAAAGCGACAACATACATGTCAACAAAACATCCTCAAGTGCGCCATATACAATAAAATTATTTTTTCAATGTAAACGATTCGAAAACGCATTATGCAATGCGCACTTTGAATTTAATTATATATTTAATTTAAATGAAATATAAATGTTCACTTTTTACCATATATATCCGTAAAATAGAAAAAAAAACTAAATTCAAAGAGTTACATAGATTCAACAATGGACCGTAAAAGCTCAAAATGGAAGAACTCTCGTCTTCCCCTTATCAACGATCAATCCTGTCTAATAACGAAAAGAAAACTGATATTTCCTTTTAAAGGAAAGGGATATTTGTTCATATCAAAAAATTTTTTCTTTTTGTAACCAGTCGGATAAAAAAGCAGGTAAAATGCATGGACTGGTCTCGAAGGCAATGGACGTCTGTCCTAGGCAATAGGGGTATCAATAGGTGTAGTCCTCCCCACATCAGTCTGTATTTATATTGACACCAGCCAATCCTGATTACTGTGAGGGAGAACCCAGGTGTATGCATATTCATTACATCCAAAAACTTATGCTCAAAGTTTATAACAGCTTTATATCCAAAATCGATCCATAAATAGAAACAGCATAATGGACAAAAGACATTCAAACATCTGGACGGAAGACGTGATCTTAGTATCTCCACATTTAAAGCCTTAAAATAGAAATAGGATTTAACCACCATGATAAATTTATTTGATCCTTAAAATCAAGAATATGCTTTTAGTAGTGAGTGATAACTTTGTGTAATGCCATAAAATGTGAGCTTTTATGAATTACTCGAGTTATAACAAAGGGATGACAAAATAATAATTCTTCATTTAATGGGTTGATCTTTTTTTTTTTTTTTTTCGTAGAAAGTATTTAAATTTATTTCAATCGTAATTTTCGTAAAAAAAGAATAAACAAGGAAATCATTTTTTCTTCATAAAAAATAGTTTTTGGTTTAGATAGATAGATAGATAGCACTAAAGAGTCTAAATTACGTTAATTGGGGACTCAAACAACGACAAAAAATCCATCTTTATAAAAAAAAAATGTTTTTGTCCATTCAAATGGAAGAAAAGATTATTCAACTTCACAGCTTTCTCCCAGCTCTTAGAATTTTTACTTTGTGCTAAAGACTCTAAAACCCTGTATTTCACCTGAAAACGCAATTCTATCTTATGTGCTCTTTTCCTCAATCTCTCTTGCCTTCTTTATTCCCTGTGAGGAGCCTCTTCGCTTATTTCACATTCCTGTAAACCTCACAGAAATTTCAACAATAACCTTCTGATGTTCTCCTTGTATCCTTTTTTTATTTTTTAAAAATTGTTGCTCACATGCTACACCCATGATATTCTATCACATCCTTCTCTGAGAACCAAAACATTTCTCGTTTATTTCCAAGTTTCATGTTCATTTGTGAAATGATTGTCTTTTAATAATAATTAGCTTTTGAAAGGGCATCTTTCGCTACCCAAGCAAACTTCAGATTTCAGTGTCGCACCTTCCGTCCTATTTAAAACACTTATGATATTTAATTTTTGTACCTAACTTGAAACAAAAATTATGTCCAATTTGTGATCTTATAGTTCCTATCGAAGTTAGCTGAACCATATCGAGTTATGTCAATGTCTGTTTGTTTACAATGCACGAGGAATAATTAAAGGTTTGTCTTCTTTGTTTCGTAAGTGATTCTCATTTCACTGCATATTATCTCTTATATCAGCATCATAAGATGGGTCTCTTACATCCGACTTTTTTGTTCTTTTCAACAAAAAAACAAAACAATTTTGTTCTATTTCTTTGTTCAGCTTATCCGCCTCGCTTTTCCGTCTGACATAAATGAAAACATATCCGAGAATTGAAATAGGATTTCACGTAATTGAGTAGCCATTTTGACCCACACTGTTTGTTTAATTTTGTCTTAAACAGCCAAAAAAAGCTCATTATAATATTTTCTTCCGCTTATTCGGGACATCAGACCTTTTAATTGGGTCGGCCTGAACAATAATAAAAAGACTCAATGAATTAGACATTTTTTAATTGAACAATCATTAAGTCTATAGAAAAATATATGTGCCGTTTACTGTTATAATTTTCTGAAAATATAGTGATTTTTCTAAGCGTAGCTTAGATGTGGGACGAGGCCGAAAGTATGGGGCACCCAGTGAGAATCGAACTCACTGCTCAGTCATAATTGTTCTGGCCGAGACAAACACAACTATTGCACCACCACGAGGTGCCGTAATTTATTTCGTGAATATCTCTATATATTCATCTCTTCAGACCTAAATCTTTAATAAATAGAATAATTCACCTTTCTCTCTCTCTCTCTCTCTCTATATATATATATATATATATGTATATATATGCTCTTATATAAACCAAAGAAGGATAGAATCCAGGTAGAACTCAATATCCAGGAGGTCTGATGATTTGAATCGTGATTACACTTCCATTGTAATAAATTATAACCATGGAATATTAGTGTTTTGAACCTTTTATTTTATATTATATATATATATATATATATATATATATATATATATATATATATATATATATATATATATATATTATGTATGGGTAAAATTATAAGAAAACGAAAAACTTCTTAAATAACCTTGCAAATCTGTAAAACATGAAGATAACAGTAGTACCAATTGTATTGGTATTACTGGGAATAGTATTAATAAGTCTTGCGAAAAGGTAGCATATCCGAGGGAAGTCAACATCATCCAGACGACGACACGACATAAAACAGCTCGAACAAAGAGGCGGGCGTTTGCACAATTATAAACTGGTTCTTTCCGCCTCAAGTGTAAAGTACCAGTTACTAGTTATGTGAAAAGTCAATGACCACAAAAAGAAAAAAATAACAAGTGGTTGGAATCTATATCAGAGAAAGAATTTCCCCCCTCCAATCAGTGACTCTAGTGTCAGACAACAGCGCGAAATGGACACTGATGCAATTTGCTTGCACGATTCAACGCATCGCTTTATAACTGCGCTTATCGCAGCCACAAGCGACATACGCATGTTTAAAGTAACACAATGCTTAAACAATTTTATATTTACGTAGACTGTTACAATATTTTCATAAATTGTCGCTATATTTCGATAAAAAAAAATGCATATGAAATATTAAAACGAATGAAAAATAAATTAGAATCAAAATATGTGAAGAAAATGTATCAAAAGAAAAATATTGGTAATTCCGTGTTGTTAACATTTGTATCATTACTCCCGGCTTTTTACCGCTAGTGTTCGATCCCATCTAAAGTGTGCTGAATTTAGAGGCAGACAGAAATGGAAATTTAACAATAGATAATTTCTAATATGTCAAAACCTGTAAATCATTAGTAGTAAAACATAGGTATATTGTTTAAATATTAATTTGTAATGTAATATAAGTATTTTTCTAAGCGTTATTTTCGCTACACGTATCCATCTTCCTTGTCAGATCTGAGATTCAGTTAGCATGAGCAAATTTTTATTTCATTTATATATATATATATATAAACGACCCTCCGCAGGTTTTGAATTCAGAGTTTTCCTTCTTCTACACCAGTTGCCATCCAAAGCTATAGAACCCATAGATGGAGGGAGAAGAAGAGGATTCACATCTTTCTCAAGGGTATTAGCATGTTATTAGAATGTAATGGATTCGACTGGAATTCGAACTCAGCTCTCTGATTCCTCAATCCAAGTGCCTCCTTCCTTTTTTATTTATTTATTTATTTATTTATACACACACACACATACATATATCTATGCACATATATATGAATATGTGTATGTATATGTATGTGTGTATACACACACACACACACACACACATATATATATATATATATATATATATGTATAACATATATTCATTTATATTTTTCTTCACTGGTAGTAA
>CAHIKZ030005155.1:1305000-1393144 GCA_903632075.3 Acanthosepion pharaonis | reverse complement strand
ACAGACGATATGGAAATAGAAACGTATTTACAATAATAAGTTACTATGTATTGTCAGGTGACTGTGCTTTGATCTCTAAACCTTCCACTAAGCCCTTTGGGATAAGGGAGTTCTTTGTCGTAGATTTGAGTAAACGGACTGTCTTTTGGTTTGACTGAACCAGGCCTATTGTAAAGTCTTGTATTTATCTATTTTCCAGGGTTACAAATTAGAAGGTTTATTTTTAATTCATTCGAACAAACAGCTATTAGTTGAATTTCCCTTTTTTTTATCTATTTTCCAGGGGTTACAAATTAGAAGGTTTATTTTTAATTCATTCAACAAACAGCTATTAGTTGAATTTCCCTTTTTATGTGTATACCCTACCCATTAGAAATCTTTCTTTGTAATCATATCACTCCACGCAAGTCTGTAAAACAACTATGACACAATGTATGAAAGAAAAAGAAGAAAAGAAGTAACATTATTAAGAAGCGAGAATAATAGAAGACTGGTCCAGAAACAATAGTTAACGATTGACATTGCATTTTCAACTTTGGAAGATCAAAGTCAGCTGGGAAGCAAGAAACAGGAAGAGAGTTCCACAAGCGAGAAATGCGAGAAAAAAACTCTTAGCATAGAACTTACGGATACATGTAGATGATTTATGTGTGTATTGATGAGACCTTTCGCCAATCCAGTACCGCGCTTAAATTAATAAAGTCTAGGTAGCAATGTATAAATGTATTTATACATAGACTGTATAAATATATGTCTACATATACAAACTTGTACTGATATATGTCAGTGCAAGTCTGTTTATAAACGTATCATGTTCAGTACTCTTTTCATTGTTTCTAATGTTATTCTACACAAGTCTCTATACATACATACATACACACATAGCCTTGTTTTGTTGTTGTTGTTGAAGCAAGACCAGGATTAATTTTGCATGAAGTAAGGTGGGACCTGCCTATTTTTTAAAAAATAATCATTTCACCCCATACAAGGCACTAGAGCCACTAAGACACAAGCAATTACTGAGTATGAAAGAATAAAAAAAGAAACATTTTTAAGAAGTGAGAACAATAGAAGAAGTGTACTCAAGAAGAGAGTAGATAATGATTAATATGGCATTTATATTTTAAAGATCAAATTTTGCTGGGAAGCAAGAAGTGGGAAGAGCGACCCAAAAAGGAAAATGTTAGCAGAGAACTTACAGTTAAATCTAACCAAGTCAATTGTGTTTAAATTCATAAAGTCTAGGTACCATAGCTAAGAGTTCATCCGAACATTTACCATAAAAAAAAGTATTTACAGAAAAGGCAAAAGAAAGCTACAGTATGGCGATGGGAAGATTTTTATTTTATGTTATTTATTCCTGAACATACCATTTGCTATTCCTGTCTTTGTGTGTCTTTTATTTTTATATAAAAAAGCCATACGAAAGCCTCTGAAATATTTCTACCTTAGTCTTCTAAAGGAATAATAGATTTATTTTTCAATCTATCAGTGTAATTACTTCAGACGTTATTTTAATGGATGCACGAATTCTTATAGACGCTCCGTTTTATTTTAAAACAGTATTTATTTCGTCTACTGGTCTGCACACTGAAGAAAAATTTTATTGCTAAAATAAGGATGGTCAGAGAGTATATTTCTTTAATAGATTTTCTCGTGTGTGAAGGCCGCTATATGAAATAAATGCTTTTTTTAAAATAGAACTGAATGTCTACTCAAATAGTAGTATTTTTTGCTCATTTCACCACAAGTAAAAGTAATAAAGCCACTAAGACGCAAAGAGTTAGTGATTGTTAGAGAATATGAGAAAATATGCCATTAAGGAACGAGTACAGTAAACAACAATAATTATGAAGATTGATATTGCATTTAAAGTTTTGAATATCAAATCTGACTAGAAACCAATAAACCAGAAGATAATTTCACGAGCAAGAAGTTCGGTGGAAGAAAATGTTAGTATAAAACTTACGGTTGCATCTAGTCATTTTAGTTGTAAAATGGTCATACATTGCCGCAAATATAGTACTGTGCTTACTGTGTTGAGTAACACAGAGAAGAGTTCGTCATTTACTCTGAAAGTATTTATAGAAAGTTCACCGGGAAGCTACCTAACGTTGTTGAGAAAGTGACTGAATCTGAGATGCCAGATCAGGACCAAAAAAATTGAAGATTTTCTTTGTTGGATTTTATGAACAATCTCTAAATATATAGCAGGAGCACCAGACCTTATGTGGCAGCAATATTCAAAGCGCGGACGGATGGTAGACTTATAAATGTTCAAGATAGATTGTGACATGAAAAATTCTCTAGAACTTACGTTTGAAGTAATACAAACGTTAGCTACACTAATTATTAAATTTTGAATATTTTTTGTCATATCTTTTCTTTCTTTTGCAGACAATTTTAAAGATGAATATGAAAAGGTGAGTAAGAGTATTGTTTCAACGCACGTATGCCATTGTTATTTACATTCTTATTTATATGAAAAAATCCTGAAACTAATGACGGTAAGAATTGTAGTAGACGTACTGATGAAAGTTTAAAAATAATTTATAATGTATTGCGAAGCTAAATACCAAGTTGTATGACTTTGAATACTGTAAAAGTGAAAACGTAGATGAAATGTTAACAAAGCGAAAGGGGAAAAATCGATTGGTGTTTTTAGTATTTATTTATTGTTAGTGAATTGATACAGTATTGGATATAATAGACGATGCTCCTGGATAAAAATGGTGGAAAGCAATGGCGGACACACAACTCAGCGTGTCTCTGACTTTCCCATCGAGACTTGCTCTTAAATCGAAGTTCATGTTTACGACTTGCTCTGAAAATAACGAAAAAAAAAAACTAAAAAAAACCCCGAAAACACACGCATCAGGTCACGATTTCAAACTAGATAAAAGTATTTATTTGTAATAAACTTTGGCACATTCTTCGGGAGGAAGATTGCTTAGCAAAATAGAGATTTGGTTTAAGGTCAGATTTTCTATCTTTTGACTGTGGTTGCTTTAAGATAACAATATTTTGATTTGGATGAGCTTGAAATATTGAATTGGAGCAAACGTTCATAGTGTTTTTCAATGTTTATAAACCTGACTGAAATTTATGGGCATATATGCATCTTCTCAAAGAAAACCTTTCACTGTGTCTTTCTATATTATTCTTGTGGATTGTGAATTTTAAATGTCCTGAGTTTAAAAGGGAAAAGTTAACAAACTGGACGCATTTTTTTGCATTTGAAATTGATGTACTTTTATTTCCGTAATGTAAATTCGCTCTACAAAAAGTGGAGAAAAAAATGATGCATTTCAATATTACTCAATGCTCTTGCCGATGTGACCTCCATGTTCTGGCTTTCTCCGTCTATATTTTGCATAGGAGTTATTGCCGATTAAATTTAATTTATGTTCTGTTTGAGTTCCCGGCTCCGAGAAGAAACAAATAAAGGCTTTATATATCATTATTAAAAAATTATATATGTATTATTCCCTGCTCAAAACGATTAATTTTGTTGAAAGAAGAGGCGATAAAAATTTAAACAATTAGTAAAATGTTATGAGAAAACAAAATGAGTCATTCTAGCAACTCCCAAATCCGGTATATATCCGAAAAAAAGGGATGTAGTACCTCTGGTGGAATTGGAAGGTCTGTATTATGAGCTCCTTTTGCAAAATCAAACGTTGAATTCAGACAAGTGTTGTTCTAAAATTGGACCGATTGAAGGCAACAGCAGATGAAAAGTATCCGGAATCCGTCAACCGGAAGTGTCGTTTTCTATCAAGACGACGCCTTAACTAACGTCTACTTGCAGATCCTCCAGAAATTGGTACAACGTGTCCTTAATCAAAATCCTTTCGATTTAAACAAACTTTTTTCTCCTAAGCGTGATATATATCATTATTAAAAATTATATATGTATTATAAAAAAATAAAAAATGGACAAATTGCGCGCATCTGGTAGTCTAATTCGATTTATAAAAACATAGTTACTAAAGAAGAAAACTCAACATAACAAAGTTGGCCTTTTTCTTGTTTTACATATTATCACGGAATTCAATTGCTTCTGGTAGTCTATAAACCGAATGAAATAAAAATATCTTTGTATGACATAATTAGATAAGCTTTTAATTGGTTTTAAAAATAATATATGTTAGAAACATTATAGTCTGAAGTAAAAAAAATCAATGAATAATGAATTTTTACAAGAACTGTTTTCATTCTTTTTTTTTTAAGTATAATAATTTATAGTTTCAAAAAGCATTCTTCAAAACTGCCTCTTCGTTAGGTTATTAAGTTATTAAGTGAAGATTATATTTACTAAGTGAACATTGAAAAGCTTAACACAAATCATCACGTAACAAAATTATTCAAATAATTTTAATTTTTTCTTTTTAGTATAAACTAACCCATTTTGAAATTATGCGTGACCATACACAGCATTATCAGAACATAATATCAATCGTCATAGTAAAGTTAAAGTCAACATTCCTAAAATTGAATTACGGAGAATAATTCCAATATACTTAAGATTACTGAGTTTTTAAAAAATACATAAAAACAAGTTCATCCGTCATTTTCTTAAATTGTATTTTAACACATAAAGTCTCCGTAGAAAAACAATAAACGTCAATACCTTATCAGTGCTTGTTAAGTGATTGAAAGCACGTAAATCACCGCTATTGTTTGTTTTAAAAATCCATTTCTCTGTTATTTTCAACTTAAAGTAAATATTTTTTTTTTCAAATCATATTAATTATACTTTAAATCAACTAATATTCCTCAAATAAAGTTTCAGAAAAGTATATTTTATTTTTGGAAGATGTTTTAATTAAGAATTACATTGCGTTGAAGACATCTAAAAAACGGGCGCTAATCAGCTATTTTAAAAAAAATAAAAGAAACACCGATTTCAGTCAATATAATTTCTGTTTGAAATACACCAAAGTATTTTGCTTACCGGAAATAATAAATATAATATTTTAGCTTTTAGTTAAAGCTAATATGAGAGTTTCAAGAAAGCTTTTTCTTTTATGAAAATTCATTTTAAAACTTCATCTTAAACCTTGGCCCAAGTATCTATTAAGTGATCAGCTTTCTGATCCTTATGCGTCGCTTGAATCTGAAGCAGTTGGCCTGGCATATTTGTTTGAAACTCCTCAAATTAAAGAGTAAAAAGTTCGGAGGTCAACGGTAATATATTTCATCTCGCCAATAAATCTGTCTATCATTTTGATTTTACGGATGGCCACACGCGCAAGTTTGCCTTTAACCGACGTTCTGAGAGTTAATCACATTTCTTACGATGTGCCTGCTAATCTTTTATTATCGGAATTCCTAATTGTCGCTTTACATGCTACGTCGATTGGATGAATGTGGCTTGGTAGCCCCCGTCACCTGGGCGAGGTTACTGGGAATTATATTAATGCAAAAGGGTGAGTGACATTTTGCGGAAACTTGGCATCTTGGCATCTATTTCTAAATGGTGTTTGTGGCCTATTCGAGAAAATATTCTATGACCTTTATGCAAGAACAAACCAATGTGAAGTGCATAGGAACATAGAAGCAAATATTGGCTATCAAATTATCACTATCAACCACTTTTGTTTCGTCCTTGTAAACACCTGACGGAAAGACTTGAACTAAAATCTGTCATTTCTTAGGTTGATAGACTCATGCAAATGACGCGACCCGACCAGAGACAAAAGGTGCTACATAACATGAAAGACTATTCACATATTCTGGCCTATTATATGTTGATTTTATTATCGCTGTTTATAGATTCATCCATAATTCCTAAAATTGAATTACGGAGAATAATTCCAATATACTTAAGATTACTGAGTATTTAAAAAATATATAAAAACAAGTTCATCCGTCATTTTCTTAAATTGTATTTTAACAGATAAAGTCTCCGTAGAAAAACAATAAACGTCAATACCTTATCAGTGCTTGTTAAGTGATTTCTCTCTCTCTCTCTCTCTCTCTATATATATATATATATATATATATATATAGAGAGAGATAGATAGATATATATAGATATAAAAAAGGCTAAAAATAATGAAGCCTTATTAATAAAAAACAAAATACTAAAAGGCATAAAAATAAAAAAATGGAAACTTTATATAATATAATACAAAAACTATTTAATATTTAACAAATTAAAATGTATTGTCTTAATTTTACTTCATTTGCATTCCTTTACTCCTAAAACTTTTTTCTTTGTTCGCTGCGTTAATTGATTATTTGAGTGATTTAAGAAATTAACGTAAACAAAAGTTCTCTGGTTTAAGTTGAGTCCACTTCATAATGTATAATAACTGTTAGATTTTTTTTATAAATTGTCTTTACTATAAACGCTAACTTCCAAAAAAATGTCTTTAGTTATTTTCTTAAATTTAATTTTTAAAATTTAATTTTTAAAGTGGAAAATGCAAAATAGTAATCACTTTATTATATGGGAACAAACTGTCGCTGCCGAGACTTGAGTTTGAACATAGATCGCAAGTGAGCAAACACAGGCGATCCCATTATTGAATTATTGAACTCCTCATGTACTTGTTCTTTAGATGTTGTTTTTTCGTTTGCTTCTTAGTTTGACGTTTATCATTGTTTTTGTTTTTTGTTTTTTTGAGTTTATTTTAATTTCTTTAAAAAGAATGTGATATTTTAATTTAAGTCTGAGAGATATTAACAAATTGTCAGCTCATTCCATCGCTCCGGCAAATACCTGACGTTTCCTGATATGCTTTGTCTTTCCAAGATTCATATTAAAAAAAATGAGGTTAATTAGTAGGAGTTATTAAATTATTAATACTTTTCAAAATTTCTTACGATCTAAAACATTCTGACAACGGTTGATAAACCGTAAAACAAATCAATCAATCGATCAAATTATTCATCATAACCAGTACAAATAATTTGATTCAATAAATTAATTAAACTTATTCGAAATGCTCCTATTCGTTACCGATATCTGCTCGAATTTCTGACTGACTTAAGAATTAAAACCTCTGAAAATTTATTATCACTCATATCTCTTATTAAATAAATTTGCATAATTTTGCATGCGAACACGCATACGAATGAACGCCTACAGGAATTCTTAATTGATTGCTTCGTTCCGTCCTTATCAAGTAGAATTAAGGCAAGTGAGAATTGATAATATATGGAAGAAAAAAAAATGTTAATTTGCCTGAACCTCACTAGTATCAAGAAATTAGTTTCATGCCAATTTTTTCCGTGTTGCTTTTCAAATGATCCTTTCTTCATATAAATTCATGATATCATTTTTCATTGATAAAGATTTTTCTCCTGCCTTTACACGAATTACGTCACCTTTCAACTAAATTGCGTATTATATTACAAAAGAACGATTCCGCTTTTTATTCATTATCAGAAACATTGACCTGTCCAAGAAAGTTCAATAGTATTAACAGAGTAATTAGAATGATATACTATAATGTTATTTACTGAATACTCGTTCTTACCGTAGTTCTTATGAGACACAATAAGAGATTAACAGCAATTAATATTAAAATACAACAATTATAGCGATAGATTCTAATAAATATTATGTGACGGATAGAAGATAGGTTCCTAGTGTTATTCTTAATCGGTGCAATAAGAGATTAGCATCAATAAAGAAAAATGGAAAAATTATAACAATCGAATGTAATAAAAGTTATGTGTCAGATGTAAGAAATTTCGTAGATATTATTAAGCACATTAAGAACGTAACAGTAATAACTAATAATAAAATAGAAGAATTATAACAGTCGACTGTAATAAAAGTTATGTGTCGTATATAAGAGCATTTCATACCCTAGTTTTTATTAGGCACATTAAGAGCTTAACAGGAATAATCAATATTAAAATAGAACAATTATAACAGTCGACTGTAATAAAAGTTATAACAATATAGTCTAATAAAAAATGATGCGACGTAGAGAAAATGTTTCTGAACGCCGATCTTATGAGACACAATTAAAGATTAACAAGACTAAAATAATAGAAATAATTATTACAATAAATAGATTCTAATAAACTTTACATGAATAATAGATTATTTTTTCTTCTTATATCAGAACTTGGCACAGTAAGTAATGAACAACAATAATTAATAATAAAATAGAACAATTAAATTAATATAGTGTAATAAAAATAATATGTCGGATAAAGCATTCGTTCTTAGATGTTTGGAAAATCACCATAAAATCTTTTTTCTTTATAAAATCCAGAACATTTTCAAATAAAGGAAGTAATTTATAGCTTTCACTGGTCTGTCTGAATAGTCATTATTACAAATTTTTTATCATTATTAAATAAAATTGATGTTTAATATATTTCTGGTTTTAACTGCAGGTAACTACAATAGCTTTTATCATCCTGTAAAATAAAAGGTGTTATCAATATCATTTAAAATGTATTGTCTTACATTTATAGGTTCTTTAACCTTTTGCAAATGCAACCATATGAATCTCTACTTAACAAAGGGAAATTCATTTCTACTCTTCAAGATATGATTTTATTTCTTCGATTCTCTTTTATCTATTCAAAAGTGACTTTAAGAGTACAAATCCTAATAACCATTTAAGTAATCAGTACTATGCGATAACCGTGTTTGTCAACTTGCCCTTCTAACTGAAAGCTGTTTCTCTCGACATCGGCTTATTAATACCGCTTGGCCGGTAGTGTCAAAAGACAACCTGAATTGTACTGTCACGGCTGAAGTTGTATCATCTGAAACAATTCGTATTTCCCATCTATGTCAATGGTGAATGTTCAATGCCAACTAATAACTAGTATTTTATATAACGATTCACATGGCAACAAAACAATCAATTTCGATAATTAGTGATATATCAGACAGTTATGTGTCATACGTGATACACGCTTAGGCGATCATGTATCTTTCGATACCTGACTGACGAGGCAGATTTTCCCCCCACAGTAGGTTGCCATTTCCTTCTGTGGTAGACCAGTTACCAAGGCTATAGAAACCGTCTATCCTGCTATTTATTAATGGCCGGGGAGAGGAGAAGAGGATTCACACCTTTGGCAATGGTATTAGCATGTAAGTGAATGTAATGGATTCGACTGGAATTCGAACTCGGCTCTCCGATTCCTCAATCTGAGCTGCTATCCATTACTCCACCGTGCCCCCTGCAAACGTAGTTGAAGCACATAAATGTTTGACGAAAATTTAAAGCAAGACTAATCTTGAAAAGTATGGCCAAGTGCCTCCTATCTGCTTCTAAATTATGCCTTATAAATATCTCATCAGGTTTGTCACCAATATGATTATTTCTTTCGCAAAGAATATTCTTATATTGTTTATAAATAAAAGAAATAGAACAGCTTTCATTCTTCAAGATCTTAAACGTGGAATTACTATTTCATGAATATATGAAGTCTTTTATTCAGAAACATACAACATCTATTGTAATAATTTGTCATAGAACAAACGTTGGGGCTGTTTTTGGAAGTGCCAGGCCCGCTGTGTGCGTCGGGAATATTTCAAGATAAGCGTGAATGAGTCTGGCTGACACGACACTGATTAACCTTAATGGACTACAAAGATAAATGCAGAATCGAGATTTGGACGACAGGGTGCCTAAATGGATTCTCCTTTAAGCTGTCACGGAAAGAAAGGCACACCAGGGGTCAGCTTCATCGGTGCAAAAACAAAAAAAAGCAAGAATGTAATTGCCGCATTTACGCACACATGAAAAGTGTTACCATTTCTCTTTCAATGGTTACACGTTCTCGTCTCCAATATTCTTCATGCCGACACAGAGAATTATGCAAGAGATTAGATTTTTTTTTACTCGGCACCATATGTGCCATTTCATTTACAGTCATGGTAACGAATCTATATAATGCTGCATAATGTTTTTCACTATCTCTCTCTCTCTCTCTTTCTATATATATATATATATATATATATATATATATATATATATATATATATATAGATATAGGTATAGATATAGATAGATAGATAGATAGATAGATATAAAAAGGCTAAAAATAATGGAAGCCTTATTAATAAAAACAAAAAAAAATACTTAATAATATTAATTTTGAACATGGACACAATATCTTTGTTTTGAAAAATGGAAACATTTTATAAAATATACATACAACAAACTATTTCTTATTTAACAGTTAAAATATTTAATCCTTGAAAATGATTAAATGTATAGCCGAAAGTGCTCGGATAGAAAAAACATTCGGAGAGTTTTTATATAATTTATCATCCGAAAAGAAAAAAAAATATATTAGATCGCATGAGAAATTGTATAAAAAAAAATAAATAAAAGCACCTTGTCTATCGTATTCAATGAAATGTGCATGAAAGAAGGATTGCTGCCTAAATACACAAATCTCAATCTCCCCTCTTTTTTTCTCCCTTTCTCCCTTTCTCTCTCTCTCTCTCTCTCTCTCTCTCTCTCTATATATATATATATATATATATATATATAGAATTTGTCTGTCTGTTTGTTCTCGAACTCCTCCTTTGGTTTTGGAGATAGACCGATATAACTATACATATTCTGAAGCTACATTACCCAGGCTACTTGGTTAGTATATTTTATTTCGATCAAAGGGAGTCCACGGGGGTGGGGGTGGGAGAACCCCCCGCATTGATTTTTCTCCTTTGATATAAAATTTATATTTGAACAAAGGAATGACTCCTAGGGTACTTGGATAAGTATATTTCATTTTGATCAAAGCGGGGTGGTAGTGGCACAACCCTCCCACTGAATTTTTTTCCTTTGATTTAAATTAAATTTAAATTTGAATAAGGGAATAACTCCTATCCAGAATATAGAAGAAAAGTTCTTAGTACTAAAGTATTTCAAAGTAAGGAAGAAATCAATTCAGAGCTATTAAAATTATTTTCCTGTAACATTGCAGATTCTTTCAGCAGATAATTTTATAGTAGATCAATCTACGATTCCAACTAGTAGCATGCAACTTAGCACAGCATGACATATGATCGGGTTATCGCGGACTAAACCGGTTCATTCATTAGGCTTTCCTGATGAAGATGGTGGTGAGACACCAAACAGGATTAAAAACAGGGCCTGTCAAAAGGCAAATGATACTACATGCGTGAGCGGAAGGTTTTACCGATTGAATCAGCGGCAATATGCCCATGACCAAGGCGAGCCCCCCATATTGGAGGACGTCGATTGTGCTTTAAGGGGATGGGCGTTGCCAAGTGTTTTAGCATTCCTACGGACGATATTGGATATGTCTCCATTCACATAAATACAGTAGTAAATACTGTATGTTAGTCTGCAGTTGGAGATTCGTCTCCAGCTGTCCTGGCCAAACTCTCTGCCTCCGGGCAGAGAGGATCCCACATACGAGGCTATGTCGAAGAGCAGATTCTCACCTCGGCAAACAGCTTCCCGACCACCCATGTTATACGGGGTCTACGTGAATTTCTATTTGAACTGGTGTGGAATTTTAACAAAGACGAATAAAATCCATAAAAAATGCATAAACATCAACGATTTAATATACAGCGTATAACCCCGAACACTCAGCCGTAAGCCAAAGATTTAAGATAGATCCCTTTTAATATAACATTGGGTTAAAACTAGAAACAAGAACTATTGTACATAATCTTTTTTAATTATCTTTGTTCAAAATGTATCTCACATTCTAGAGCAGCTATAAACTTTCTGTCAGACACGTAGCTTTAAATAATAAGAATAGATTTCATTATTAGGTATACATGAATAAGCAACGTAAATGTTGCTCTACAGAAGGATGATGAGAATCTCATGGACTAAACAGCAACGGGTTTTAAGGCCAGATGGAAACAACAAGGGCACATACTTAAAATCAGAAAAAAAGTTGAAATTTTTAGGTCACATAATGAGGAAAGGGGGCTTGGGAAATTTGAAACTCAAAGGACATATTGAAGGCAAAAGGAATAGATGAAAGCAGTATATAACCTACCTAACAAGCTTTTGTAAATTATTGGAAGAACAGGGATTAGGAGAGATAGCAAAACAGACCTGTATAAACACGACACATAGATGATGATTGAGAATATATAGATAAGTTTGTACGTTTTTCTTTAGTATCTCTTCTCTTATGTAATATTGTACAGTTTCAAATGTTGGTTGTCAGGTTCTTCTCTACGTTGAGTGATTAATCGGTAACCGATGGTCACCAACATCTGGATTTTATTTCAAGGCAGATTTTTTTTCCTGCAGTTGGTTGCCATTTCTTTCTACGGTAGACCTGTTGCCATCCAAGGCTATAGAACCCGCTCTGTCCTACTATTTATCCATAGCTGGGGGTAGAAGATGAGGATTCATGTGTTTCCCAAGGATATTAGCGCGTAGGTAAATGCAATGGATTCGGCTGGAATTCAAACTCGGCTCTCCGATTCCTCAATCTCGATCCATTACTCCTCTCGTGCCTCTGGTCTACTACATAACTGATCACTAACTAAAGGATATAACTGGTCACTAACTAAAGGACATAATTGGTCAGTAACTAAAGGATATTTAATATTAGTTACCTACAACAAATCTGGGTGTGACATGCTAATAAATTTTCAGACATATGAAGGCTTTTGCGGATTTGCACTAATGCTCTCGAGAAAGGTAAGAATCTATCTTTTACCCATGTAGCTGGTAAAGTATTTCACGAGTTACATTTTATAACTAAAATATACAAAAAGTGAAATTATGACTCAACTTTTGATGAAAGTTTAAGTTAGAATCTCTTATTTTAATGCAGTTTTTACTTAATACATTTAAACTTACCGGTATATATACTTTTTAAAAAAATATATTTCAAGGTAATTCTCAAACTTTAGGAATACATTTCTTATACTTTTTTGTTGTATGAAAAGTGTGCTACAGAATAAAGTTATATGAAAATTCAAGTTTTAAATCATATTCCTAATACGTATTTTAATTATCAAGCTTCAACATGGCCGCCATCTTTGTTAATATATATTTTCAATCCGATTCTTGAACCCCGGGGAAATACTGCATACATAATATTGCCTGATTCGCTTTTGTTAGTTTGACCTTGAGTTTATCCGAAGAACTTGTATTTTGTAAAGAATCAAATGTTTTGACATGCAACGACTCAGAGTTAATGGATTTATATCAGCAAAAGGCGGTAGCTGAGAAAGTGATTTATTTTCTGGCAATCCTTTGGTTCGAGAATACAATATATAGCTAAACTGGTATAGCACGTCAAGCTATATGGCGGTCCCCATGTAGGATACAGGGCCGAGGAAGCATATTTTCTATGAGATTTTTGGACGTTCAGACCGGTTGTTAATACTGTTTATTATAAACATAGCATTTACTTATATATATATATATATATATATATATATATATATATATATATATATATATATATATATTCTTACGGCGTGCTATATTTATGGGATAAAGTACTCAATATCAGAGAGAGTGTATAAATATAAAAGTGAACATTGAAGTCAACAGTTAGAGGCGATAGGCTGTTTCATGCTAGATTGCGTCTAGAATGAAACAGCCTGTCGCCTTTAAGTTTTGACTTCAATGTTCACTTATATATATATATATATATATATATATATATATATATATATATATATATATATATATTTCGTGATCGAATTTGCTAACACATTCTTAGCGGAACATGAGTTGAGGTTGGCCGAACGTAATTTTAGGTTCAATGTGCCAGAGTTTAACATTGGTATTTCTCTCACAGACATTTCGAGAGTATTAACGTGTCAGCTTCCAAACTCTCTTCCTCTGGCCAGAGAATCTCCAGACAAGGCTATACTGGAGTCTCGTTTTATACGGGTTCTACAGGAAATTTTTGGCTGACCATACGGGCTCGGATTACCCCACATTAAACTCGGCCTTGTGACACATATCGCCGCGTGGGGCGGTTGGTAGATATCTTAAGAGTTGGAGATTCGCCTCCAGCTGTGATGTTCAAACTTTCTGCCTTCGGGCAGAGAGGATCCCCTGACGAGGCTGTGTCGAAGGGCATAATCTACGGTCAAACTCTCTGCCTCTGAGCAGAGATGATCTTCAGACAAGGTTATGCCGGAGTCTCGTCTCGTGGAAACAGCTACCCGACCCCGTTTTATACGGGGTCTACGGGGAATTTTTGGCTGACCATACGAGCTCGGATTACGCCACATTAAACTCGGCTCTTGTGCCACACCCTACCTCGTGGAGAGGCTGGTAAATATCGTCTGCCATTGAAAAGCAGTTGATAGCACATGGGCTCGAGTTTAGAATTAATACAATTTAAAATAATGTAATTTATTGCCTAATAAAAACAAATAGAAAGAATACAAAAAAAAAAACGCATTTGTACGCAGACATAGCCTTGTAGTACGAACGTGTGTGTGTGTAAATTCTATGGAAGATATCCAGAGACTGGCATTTGAGAATAATCCCTTATTCGGTTTGGTCTGGTTTGATTTA
The DNA here is from genome assembly GCA_903632075.3 of Acanthosepion pharaonis. Taxonomy (NCBI): domain Eukaryota; kingdom Metazoa; phylum Mollusca; class Cephalopoda; order Sepiida; family Sepiidae; genus Acanthosepion; species Acanthosepion pharaonis. Next base: position 1,378,664 of record CAHIKZ030005155.1, on the reverse strand, counting down.
CGGCATATTTAATGCCGACAAGGTCTTTGTATTGCTTGAAAATGTTTTTTCAGAAATGTATCGCTGCTAATATTTTCTTTCTGGTAATTATGTATTGCTAGAATCAAAATCTATTTTTACACTTTAATAGTGCCTTGACCCAGTTAGGCGGTTAACTATTTGCCCATAGCTGGGACCCTAACTGGTGCTACTACCCCGGGTCAGGTTGGACCTGGGAACACCAGCAATTAAAAGGTGGCTCAACGCTGCTCAAAACCTCCTGATCAGAAGCCTTGCTGTTGGGTGTAGTTTATCGTCTTACCGAGGATGTGGATGTAGTTCATAGTTTTATCCAGGACGCGGACGTAGTTTATCGTCTTACCGAGGATGTGGATGTAGTTCATAGTTTTATCCAGGACGCGGACGTAGTTTATCGTCTTACCCAGGACGGACCATTATCCATTGGTTTGTAGAAATAATATATATGCCTGTGTGCAATCAAGTAAGCTTAGGGTATTATATGCTGTATAATTGTCTGAGTTGTGTTCAATGTGGCGCGTTTCTGGTGAGAGAAATGTCCCCGAGAGGGAAACGAGAAACATCCTGTCTTTAAATGTGTATTGTGTGTAAAGAGAAAGAAACTGATGAAACTTTTACACCCTTTTCTGATTTGGTAGCATCATCTAGCGGTCGTTGACAGAAGTACTTTCGTGGTAGACATTTTTTTCTCCAGAATTTATCTTACATATTTATAAGTCTACCATTCGTCCTTACTTCGGATATAGCCGCTACATATGCTCAGATGGCCCTACTACGTATTTAGAGATTCTTGACAGAGTTCAAAGAAAAATCAGCAGTGTTATTGGTCGTGACCAGGCATTTGGCATCAGACACTTTCCCACTACTGTAATGTAGCTTCTCTTTCCCTTTTCTAAATATAACTTTCATGGTACTTGTGCTAATGAACTTTCCGCTATAGTATACAGACTTTATGAATTTAAACACAGTACTAAATTGGCAATAATGTCTCATTTTACAATTGAATCAGCCACATGAAATCGTAAGTTCTATGTCAACAGTTACTTCACTTGCACTTCTCACTTGTGGAATTCCCCTTCCGGCTCCATGTTTTCCAACCAAATTTGATAGTAAATGTAAATGCAATGTCACTTGTTATCTACTGTCTTCTTTATCTTTGTTATTTTATTGTTCTCTCGACTTAATAACGTTTCTCTTTTGAGATTTTTCTTTCACACTCAGTAACCCTCAGTGGCTTTCATGCCTTGTTTCAGGTGAAATGATTAAAAATGAAAAAAAAATAAGTGGTGAATTTCACGAGAAAATAACTCAAAGATAAAATTTGAATGTAGCGTCTACAAATATCCCCACAGAAAATGCTGACTGAATGTAAGAGTTGGGGCACTTCCGCTACGTTATTTGATGAGAACTTTTCTTAATTTCAAATCCATTTTGTTTATAGGACGTTTTTTTGTTCTAATCCAGAAGAACCTTCAACCCAAATATACTTCTTTTTTTTTTTTACTAAATTCGTTTTTTTTTTCTCACTCAATTCTCAGACGAAACGAGATTTGAAGGTCAAAGAAACCCTTTGGTATGTTGCTATCATCATCACAGTCATCTCGGCACTTTGTTTAGTTATTCTGGGCATAACTTTAATTGTTAAGGTAAGTAATCTTATTATAAATGCTTGGAGATTAGATTTTTTTTTAAAAAAAAGTGTATTGTTGGCTAATACACGGCGTGTTCATCAAGGCTGACTTGAAATGACATCCCTTGCTTGCGGCGGAGGCTAGGATTTCTAAAATCTTTTCATTGCTTAAAATCTATTGGCCTGTATTCCCGATTTGCCTATTTTTCTCTTTTACAGCGAGTTCTTAAAATATCGACTCATCGGAGATCAAAACCGGTATTTCATTTGTGGAAAAGGATTTACAAACATGATAAACAAAATGAAAAAAAAAACATAAGAATTAAAACAAAAAACAAAAAACTGGTGTTTGACTTATGCATAAGACTTGGTTGAGTAGCAACAACTCAATACTAACTTGAAATTAAAGGTATTATTACGTCAATTCAAAGTCAAGCTTCTCATTGATTATATCAACTACATATCTATATATAAAATTCTTTGACTTCCGTTAGACACATCTTCCATCACGTCTACTAAAATAACCATACATTAACCGATCGAAACCAAATTTTGTTTGTTTATTTTATTTTGTTTTACGGTATATCAACCTCAATGGGTTATTTAATACCGACAAGATTTTTATTGCTGGTAATATTTTTTTTCAAAAATGTATTGCTGGTAAAAAATGTTCCCGCAGAATATTGCTGTTATTAAAGCCTATTTTTATACTTTTTGATCCGTTTTTTTGGTGGGGGGGTAACTATTTTCCCATAACTGGGACCCTGACAGATGCTACCACCCCGAATTAGAGTAGGCCTGGGAACAAGCAAATAAGAAGTGGTTCCACGCCCCTGAAAATCTTCTGATTCTTACCCAAGACGCAAATATAGTTTATTGTAATATCCAGGACACCAAATTTTGGAGAGAAGTGCAAACAGGTAAAGGGGGGTACAAAGCACAGTTGGTTTTACTACGGTGCGTAAGTACAATAAATTTTCATTCATTTTGTTGAAAAATCAAGAGTTATGTTATTTAAAATAAAAAAAAATACTCCTACCATTTTATAAACAATTTAATGATTAAAATAACAAATACTTATTTAATAAAAAAGCAATATTGCTTTTTTTTAAATATCTTTTCTTTAAGTTTTTATATACAAGAATCCAGTTTTCCAGTTCGCTCTGCATTTGCGAGATCTATAAAAAGATCATAAGGCCAGACGTTTTAAAAAGTTGGAATTTGGGCGCAGAAAGAAATATTTAAGCATAGCCAGTTGTATGTTGCATACTCAAGAGTAAGAAATCCTAAGAATTTATTCTTCGCTGTTAAAAGAGAAAAAAAAAAACTTCTTAAAAAATATTGTATACCATAATGTCCTATAAAAGTAAATTAAATTTAAGAAATTATGAAACCGCGAAGTAGGGTTTTTTTTTTTTTTTCAAAGTATTTTTCCAAAACAATCATCTTATTCAAATTTTATCGATTGCTTTGTGAAACGTCGATTTTGCATTTCCCGACAAAAAATTTTAGCAATAACTTCAGCCATACTAAGTATAATGAGGATTTTAACAGGCGTGCTACAAAAGAAGAAAAGAATAGTTGACTAAAACACAGTAATTAAGCAATGTCAAGACTGGTCAGTATCTAGATGGGTGACCGATTAGGAATAGCAGGTACTGTAAACTTGGATGTGCAGGTGGTGTAATGGATAATGTCTTGCAATTGTTAATTCGTCTAAGTAAACGTAAACCGATGGATCGTTGCACAAAGAGCCCCGTCTTCTTTCCTCAAGCAACTCCCTCCAGAGCATTAGAAGCTGCATCAAGCAAGGATATACAAGTGATAGAAATTTACAATCCTGGAGAAGAATCTGTCTGAGTGGGTGTTGAGATGTTGTGAGTTTCCCGCGTGTCGGTGTATGAATCAAGACAAACACAGTTGTAGAGGAAAATACTGGTATATTCATAAAAGCAATTAACAATAGAGTGATTAGTAGAACGAAGGTTGGTTAGTACGAAACAATATCCAAAGTCTATAGTCCAACGGTATGTACCGGGTAAGCTTATCTGGACTGCTCACGCTGACTCTCTCTCTGACGCTCTCCCACTCTCTCTCCAGCGCTGACTTATATAAGAGGGACCAGTCCATTACTAGTTAGAAGGTGGGTGCGCCCCAACACTTTCTTTCTTTCTTTCTTTCTTTCTTTCTTTCTTTCTTTCTTTCTTTCTTTCTTTCTTTCTGTTGAGATGTTGTGAGTTTCCCGCGTGTCGGTGTATGAATCAAGACAAACACAGTTGTAGAGGAAAATACTGGTATATTCATAAAAGCAATTAACAATAGAGTGATTAGTAGAACGAAGGTTGGTTAGTACGAAACAATATCCAAAGTCTATAGTCCAACGGTATGTAACGGGTAAGCTTATCTGGACTGCTCACGCTGACTCTCTCTCTCTCTCTCTCTCTCTGACGCTCCGTCACTCTCTCTCCAGAGCTGACTTATATAAGAGGGACCAGTCCATTACTAGTTAGAAGGTGGGTGCGCCCAACAGTGGGCCTTGCTTTTTGTCAAAGGAACACAAAGAGAATGGGGATGGTTTTGCCACGGTGAACATGGCATGACGAATTCTAGATGTAAAGGTCTGAACTGGTGGGACTAAGAAATGTAATTTGTCTGAACATCTGTCATAGTAATCTATATATATATCTATATATAGAGAGACTTATGTTGTCCTATATTTATGGGATAAAGTGCTCAATATCAGAGCTAGAGCGTGTGTAAATACTTCTATGTTGACTTCTATGTTCACTTTTATATATATATATAAATCATTTTATATATATATATATATATATATATATATATATATATATATATATATATATATATATCATTGGAATCATATTTTTAAATAATTATATTAATAATTATATTTATGCTCTACTTTTGTATCGAGCACTATTTTAAAAAAATAATAACTGAAGTACTAAGGAACTTTGGATTATTTACCTAACCAGTTCTTTCCTATTTTCTGTATATTTTCACACACACACACACACACACACACACACACATATATATATATATATAATTAAGCAATTCATCGAGTCTGAAAGAAACCTCAACAGAATGCTGAAAGCACTGGACGGCCGTTTCGTCCTATATTTGGGACTCATCAGCAGTGCGCATCCACTACCGAGAATTGAAACCCTGACAGTGAGGTTATCAAGCAAACGTCATACCAACTGTTCCAACAGTGACGAAGAGATTGCAAATCAGACTCAATATAGCGCCGCATATTTCTGCTGATGAGTCCCAAATATAGTACGAAACGGCCGTCCAGTGCTTTCTGCATTCTGTTGAGGTTTCTTTCAGACTCGATGAATTGCTTAATTATAATTATCTAATCCTCCTAATAATTTCTATCATTTATATATATATATATATATATATATATATATATGTAGATGTAGCTTCAGTCTATCTGTTTGTTTGGTATTGAACTCCTCCTAGGGTTTTGGAGATAGACCCTCCCATAAGCTTATATATTCTGAAACTACATTACAAAGGGTACTTGTATAAGTATATTTCATTTTGACCAAAGGCAGTCCATAAGAGGCACAAACCCCTTACTGATTTTTTCATTTTGGTTTAAATTAAATTTAAATTTGAACAAGGAAATGACTACTATCCAAATTTGTAGAAGGAGAAAGCCAGAAGATGGAGGTAACATCGGCAAGATCATTGAATAAAAGTGAAATGCATCATTTCCTCCATAAATTATAACAATGGTTTAAAATCAGTCATCATTTTCTTACAAAAAAATTGTGACACGCAGCAAGGCGCAGGTAATTCGGCTAGTAGGGATATATTAGTAAAAGGGTGCCAAATTTTTGTCTGTGGGTTGTTGGTCGGAGGAATAATTTATCACCCACATGCTTTTAGAACTCTCTCGAGACTGGACAGTACGGATTGGCTACCAGCAGCCTTTATGAGGCATCAATACTCCATTTTTGGTTTGATTTGACTCTTATAATGATAGAGCATGGAAGGAGGAGTTGTATAACTCCTACTTCCATGCTCTATCATTATTTTCGGGAGTAATAAATAGTTCTGAGCATTCTTCCAGTATCTTTTGTGACAGCACGAATATACGCGTTTCGTATAAGCTTTAGTACCCGTAGGCGTCCGATGCAAGGCAACTCTATCAGGATGTGACCACTTATAAGGGTTGGTGCTGGTTTAGAGTCTGCTCGGTGCTGATGAAGTATTACGAGTTCAATTTTGGAGGCATTGAATAATATCAGCCAGTCTTTTCTCCATTGAGCTACGAGAGGAGAGATCAACTAGCAGGCACAGGTTGTCAAGACATTTGGAGGCGGCATGCTATCATTTACTTCAGTAAAAACAAACAAACAAATATACAAACAAGCAAAAACAGAAAATGTAAAAACTAATGAGTTAAGCAACCCACCAAAAACAATCAAAAATCCCCAAAAAGTAAAAACAAACAAAGAAAAAAAAAAAAAAAAAAACTGGCAAAACAAAAACAAATAAGAAAAGCATCCTATCACCAAAAAACAACAAAAAAACAAAAAAAAACAACAAAAAACGAATAAAAAACCAAAAACAAAACAGTAAAAAGAAAACAGATCCCACTACCACCAAAAAATAAAACAACCACCCGCCGAAAAAAAAGGCAACACAAAGAAAATAACAAAAAACAAAACAAAAAAAAACAAAAAAAAAACAAAAACAAAAAAAAAGCAAGAACAAAAAAAAGAACAAAAAAAAAACGGATGATGAGTAAAATTAAGAGACTAAAGATGGATATGTTAGACTGAAATTAAAACAAAATAAACAAAATTAGGAGAATCCAAAAAACTATAAAGCATTTCAATACCAAACTCCATTTTACGTCAATTTCCTGATTTGCTTTGAACCTGAACCATTTACAAATCACAGTATGCAATCACAGATTTCACAATATATTTTTCTAAAAGTGTAAATGTGTCGTCTACTGTGGTTGATTATTTTTTCCCAAATCTAAGAGTTAACATATTGACATTATGGCGACAACATCACAAAGCCACCAAACTTTAGGCGAAATGACAATATTGAATTTCAGTTAATATTGCAGTTGCTTTAAATGCATACAACAACGATACTGATCTTAATCATAGAAATACTTTTTTTATGTGCCATATCCACTCACCAAGTAGGCAATTATGGCTCTCAACAACTTCCTGATATCAGTCTTTAACCACCTATTCATTCAATAAGTAGGCTACTTTCAATTTGCTTTTGCATTAAATATGCACTTTCAGTGTTAAATCCTTCAGGGTCTCTTTCCTCATAACGTATCCCAGAAAATATATAAATAACTGTAGTTTATGCTAGTAGACTTGTTTAAAAAATAAAAATAAAGGTTTTATATTTCTTAAAATAATATTTCATTTTATACTTCTTTAAATAACATTTCACCCAAAAGTTAGACGTTGACTGTAATGTTATCGGTCTCGACTTGGCATCTCGGCTTCGGTTACTTTCTCTCCGCCGTAATTTAGCTTCCATGTACGTTTTCTATCAATATTTTCATGGCAATTGTTATGATGACCATTCCTCATTGGTACCACGACTTTATCAATTGCAGTGCAGTACTAAATTGGAAATTAGGTCTCACCAATTTATAGTTGAAATGACTAGATGTAACCGTAAGTTCTATGCTAACAGTTCTTCTTCTCTCGCAATTCTCGCTTGTGGAACTCTCTTCCGGCTTCTTGCTTTTTAGCCAGCTTTGATCTTCAAACATGGCAATGGCAATCGTTATCTTCTGTCTTCTTAAGACCAGTTCTTTTATTGGCTTCTATCTTTAATAGTATTTTATTTTTCTCATATTCTCTCACACTCATTAACAGCCTTGCGTCTTAGTGACTTTACTGCTTTGTTTACGGTAAAATGATTTTAAAAAAAAGAAAAAGCTAGAAAATTATTTTATGTCTCTGACTTTCATGAAGCTATCAAACCACCCAACACGACTGGAAGATCATAATGGTGGCATTCCGTGCTATAAAATAGATGGTCACTGTAGGTGGTTGCTGGGCGACCAAGCCGTCTTGGTCCGTCTCTAGGCAATAAAGAGTCTTATTGATTAACTTTCATATAACAAGATAGACAGAAAGAAGAAAAGGACACTTTGTCGAAGGGATCTTCATCAATTAGACACTAACAAACAATATTTAAACCTTATTTTTTATTCTGTCTGAGAAAATGACGTTGCATAAGAAGTCAGGATAGTTTATCTAGGAGATATCTTTTGGCAGTATGTATCTTCTATGCTAACTCAGAATATTAACTCATAGATGATCTTACTGGAAATAATTAAAATTCAGAACCGTAAAGATGCGTATAAGTTTTATCGTCAAAGCACTTGTGTTATTATTAACAGCAAAGTATTTTTGATGTAAAAATTAGCTTTTTAAATTCTTTTTAGAGCCTTCAAAACTTTGGCTAAAAATATTACTTTCTGGCGTCAAAGGAGGCGACCAAAGTTTGATATGAGAAAACTGAGCGTCTTTTTGCGTTGAAAAATATTGATTTAGAAATTCTTGCTAAAATCATCGTATTTTAATGAAACATTGTGGACGCAATGAAATATGAATATTCATATAGCTTGTCTTGGTAAAAATATTTTTGTTACATCTGTTATTCCCACTTATTTAATTTTATGAAATTTCGAGTAATTCTTTTTTGTAATGCTTAATATTTATCAGTTATAATCATAACGAATATTTCTTTATATCATCAAAATTTTTGATCAAACAGGACCCCCAATTATAGAACATCTACTTTGAATCATTAAATAAAAAAAATACCATGGGACAAAAACATTATTTAAACCTTAATTATTTTATAAATAAAATATATATTATGGATACTATTGTATCTGTCTATATTTCTGAGACTAGGTATTATGTACACTATTTACATTATTCGGACTATTGTCTTCATCTTTGTCGCCATATTTATTACAACGTTTCAGCCCTTCAGTATCTGTTTATATTTCTGAGATGAGGTATTATGTACACTATCTACATTATTCGGACTATTGTCTTCATCTTTGTCGCCATATTTATTACAACGTTTCGGCCTTTCAGTATCTGTCTATATTTATGAGATGAGGTATTATGTACACTATCTACATTATTCGGACTATTGTCTTCATCTTTGTCGCCATATTTATTACAACATTTCAGCCCTTCAGTATCTGCCTATTTCTGAGATGAGGTATTATGTACTGGACTATTGTCTTCATATATTTATTAGAACGTTTCGGCCTTTCAGTATCTGTCTATATTTCTGAGATGAGGTATTATGTACACTATTTACATTATTCGGACTATTGTCCCCATCTTTGTCGCCATCTTTATTACAACGTTTCGACCGTTGTACGCTCCGGCCTTCTACGGGTGGTTGGAATGTCGAACTGAAACCTTTATTTCGCTCACTGGGTTAGACTGTTCTAGTTTCACGTGACATGTTTAATGGATGTCAGTTATCAGTTATCTCCTGTTAATTCCCCTCTGCAAGTTCTCCACTGCCTTAACCGGGTATTGAACTCACACGGTTTGGGTCCTGTCATTGGATCTAACCAACGCCTTTATCCACTGTGCCATGAAAAAGATTTTCAAACAAATTTTTAAAAAATTAATTTTTTTTGCCTCTGCCTGGTTTTTAAATTCGTTTTTAAGCCAATTTCATTTTATTTTTTCTCATTTACCTGATGGGTTTGAAAATACCACAAATTATTTTTAATTTTGGGGAGAAATGGGAAATGGTCATTAGCTTGAAGTAATCTTAATTCTTATTGTATGTAATATATATATATATATATATATATATATATATATATATATATATATATATATATATATATATATATTACTGGCTAAGCATTATTGCACCATCTCCTAGGAGGATATGAACACCGTTATGTATGCCCCAATTCTCATCCAAAGTTCTCTATAGCGATGGGAGCGTTTGACTCCGCGGAAGCTTGTGAATTAGTCGGCATACTACTTCTATGGAGGCTCAAGTATACTTTTGACTGGCCTGTACAGAGACGACGGAGTTATACTTCTACGCAACACCAGTCCACAGCAAACCGCCACAGTGCGATAATGCCGGTTCCACACAGATACAACCTCTACCTGATATCTATGGATAAACTTAGAATTTTATATATGTAGCGTATTCATACAGCTTGAAATTGTTCACTCCCCTCAGTTTCATAGGATATTCGATGACACTTATAGTTCACGATTAAATAACTCTTCTTACTCATTTTAACTGAAATATAAAGGAAAACTTAGAAGCTAAATTTAATGTTACTGGATCTTCAGCCAAGTTACTTTTTGTGCATTTATTACAAATTTATGAAATACTGGCATTTCGTGGAGAAAATAGCGGGTGTTATATTAAATACAGTAGGGTTCGTTTTTTTTTCAAAATGACCTAATAATTTTTATTTATGCACATCAATCATCCCTGAGATTCTGCTGCCAATTTGGCAGCGATCGTTCGTTTTCAAGAGAGATAAGTGTAAAGAGCAGTCTCTATTTTTACACCTTGAACTGTAAAAGCGAATGTTTTCCAAAATTAACACATAATTCATACACCATTTTTCTCACTTTTATTAAAGAACTGACTGTACATTGTGCAAGTAACATTTATAGTAAGGTTCTGACATTTCAGAAGTTTGGCCTTTTTGTTATCCATGTATATATATATATATATATATATATATATATATATATATATATATATATATTGTTTGTGTGTAGGCGTATATATATGGATATACATTATGTATATATATGTATATATGTATGCATATATGTGTATATATGTATGTACATGTATATGTATGTACATGTATATGTATATATGTCTATATATGTATATATATGTATATATGTATATGTATATATATATGTATATATATGCATATATATGTATATATGTATGGAGGAGTAATGGAAAAACGGCTTGGATTGAGGAATCGCAGATCCGAGTTCGAATTTCAGTCGAATCCATTACATTAACTTACGGGCTAATACCCTTGGGAAAGATATTAATCCTCTTCCTCTCCTTCCAGCTATGGGTAAAATAGCAGGACAAACTGTGTTCTATAGCCTTGGATGGCAATTAGGTCTAGGAGAAGGACAACTCTGAATTCAAAACCTGCGGTGCATTAACGTACAAATCACTCGATGAATGTTGTGATCCTTGTTTTTTAAAATTATAAGCCGTATAAGGTCTTTCTTTAATACGCAAATACTTTCAACTGTACATTCAGTCATCTTCACGCATTGAAATTATTTTGTCTTTGAAAAGAACTTGCGTATTAAAGAAAGACCTTATACAGCTTATAATTTAAAAAAACAAGGATCATTACATTCATGGAGTGAATGGTTGATTAATGCACCTTTGAAATTTTGTTAGCGAAGGGATTTCGCCATTTTATATCATTAACTTTACTAATCAACTTTTTGTACGAATGATCCATTGCAATATAAATTGAACTGCACAACATATTTGATATATATATATATATATATATATATATATATATATATATATGTAATATCAATTGATAATTAGTAGGGATAATTCTATGGAAGACATTAATCCAAACAGATCTCAATGTAAGAACAGAGAAATATAATAATGACATTATCATACATATATTAATATGTATACACACGCACATATATATACACACACACACATATATATATATATACATACAGACAGACACACACATATCTATATAAATAGACACACATATATATACACACACACATATATACACACACACACACACACATATATATATATATATACGTATACATATATATATGGACATACATATGCACATACATATATATGCATATATATATGCATATACATATATATATATGCATATACATATATAATGATTCGTTGTAATATGTATATATATGTGTTTGTGTGTGTTTGTGTGTGTATGTGTGTTATTTGCTTTTAACACTTTTCATAGGAATCAAAATGCTACAATGATCCCAAGTAGAAAAACCGTAGAGTAACAATTTAATCCTAGCTGAAGTTCATAGATAATACACTAATCTCAATAAGAAATACTGTGGTTTAATCTTTGACCCAACATGTAGTGCACAGATCTAAAACCGAACTAATTGGAAACAAGCCTTTGATCCGAGTGCACATATTCTACATTTTTCCTGTAGTATCATGCAACTTTTGAAGACCTAATTTTGAAGCTAATTTTAAGGGGGTCACATCGTACACGAAGTATAAAATTAGCGTATATACCACTGGCCCTGGTTTCGCCGTTTACCAAATTATAAATCCATTTACTCTAGTAAAATGTACAGCTGTATTTAAAATAAACATGGTTTCGATTAAACTGATGTTTTACTTAACTGTATCCAATAATAATGCATGTAATATTCATATGTTAGTATCGTATTATAAAGTAAAAACAGCGAATATACATCTTTTCCATTGTTTACGTTGATAAGATTTTTTACTTTCTCGTTCGTTTGTTTATGGTTGTACGTGTTGACGCAGAGTCTAGCGTTACTAACGATACTTTTATCATTATCTTTTATTTTAAAAAAATATTTAACTAGTCGATGGCAGAAAGAGATAGACGAAAAGAGGTTAGTCGATTGTAATGTGGCCTCTCAAAAAAAGGAACTCGTATAATACACGAGTTACATAATAAAAGCATTTCTTATAAGTGAAAATTTGTGTGCCGCACGATACGCGAGACTACGCGTTACACGAGTGTATACGATAATCAGAAAAATGCAGTTTAAGTTTCTGGGACACATAAGAAGGAAAAAAAACGTTAGAATATTTGACTCATAGGACATACTGAAGGCATAAGGGATAGAGCAGGGGTCGGCAACCTGCGGGCCGTATCCGGCCCGCGAAGGCATTTTGACCGGCCCGCGAGCCTGATTACCAATGACTCTATTTTTAACATGAGAGACGACCTTCAAATTAAATTTGTCATCTTCCATAAGTTATCTTTCATGAAACTTTATTTTTATCAAGTTGGGTTGCCTACGTTTAATGTCAAATAATGGATACATATTTGTTATGACCCTAGGCTACATTAAAAGATAACAGAAGCGAAAGGAAAGATAAATTGAAAGAGGCCAGGGAGGGACTGACATGCGAGATAACAGGAATCTAAAGACAGTTAAACATACGCGCATTATACATACATGCCTCATGAATGTGTGGATGATACCGCATGTGTACGTACGTTAGTGTATATGTTTGCAACTATTTGTACTCGTATGCATGGGTATATGTACTTCGTTTTTGTTTGATGTGTGTGGTTCGTTTGTGGAACAATTTTCAATAACAGTTTCAAACCTACACGTCATAATTTCATCCATTTCACTTCGGTTGATTTTTTTCACGTTGAAGTATTTTGATGTTCCTTGAGGAAAAGTAATTTTTGTTAGGTGTTTTTAATTTTAAATTTTCTTTTATTTTTCTGATTTCTCAATGTTTATTTTCATTATGGTTTTAAATATTTAGGTTGACAGGGGGTCTGCATATGTAATTTTTCTTAATTTTTCATTAATCGGCTTCGTCCGGCCCACGACCCGTCATTATAACACGATCCGGCCCGCGGGGTCGAATGAGTTGCCGACCCCTGGGATAGAGGAAATTAGCCCATACCTACTTAACGAGCTTGATTAAATGGTTGACAGATAAAGGATTAGGCGAGATGGCAATAAAACAAGTTTTACTAAGTACTAAAGAGTACAGGCAGTTGTAGAGAAAGATGATCATCAATACCACGAAGGGACAAAGCACATGAATGAAATCCCTAATAATAACAAACATCGGAAGATGGTCAGAGGGTAAATGACCAAAAACAAGGAAGGAGTAGATAGGTTCGACTTTCAAACGGTTTTAATTCTTCCCACGGTCTTTTGCACAGTCGCAGAGTTTTACCATTTCTTCCTGTTCAGTCTAATTCAACTCTATAATGCCTCCGACTAATCTGTGAAGTCTTATTTACGTTTTATTTATTTATTTTCCCTCAATAAGAGTAGATTTCACCTATCGCCCTGTTCAAACTTCTCCTAGTTCTTTCAAAGAGGATTAGAGGTTTATTCTTTGTTTCCTGTTTAGATTTGGAGTTACGGTTCATTGTAAACTTTATTGAAATCTGATTAAGAATTTACCTAAATTGGGCTAATTAAAGCGTCACATTACCCCATTTTCTCTACCCCCCCCCAAAAAAAAACAAGCGAACATTGTCTAAAATAAACATGAAAGACTTAAGAGTTCCATTAAAACGAAATTCGTTAGGGCTTGTCTAGTGGCTGAAAGAGATGCCTATGTTCAGTAGACTCAGAAATTCATGAGCATTCCCGAGGAAAGGCATGAATCCATTTTGAACAGAGATGGGTTAAATTTATCCCTTTATTGCTATTTAACACTGGGTTTAAGTTCCTTCTAAAGTCGATTCCACATTATACTTATAACGTCTTCGCATCCCATCTCTGAACTTTTATTTATATTTAATTATTTTTAATTTTCTCAATCTTGGAGTAGATAAGATTTTTTGTATCGCTCGGTTTTACGCTTCCCTGTCTTTTGAGCAGGATTATAAATTTATCCATTGTTTCCTGTTTAATGATTGCTTACCATTTGGGGGATTCATTTCATATATTATATTTGAAAAATTTGACACGAGTTTTGTTACAAAAAAAATGTAATTAATATGTAAGAAACAGAATTCGTTCCCTAAATTAGAGAATATATTTCAAATTTAGTAATATCAATTAATTAAATATTAAATGTCCGAATTTTTTGTTAATTAATTAATTCAAAGAATAAAAATAAAATAAATAATTAAAAATAAAAATAGTTTAATTAAAATTACGTTTATAGAATTAATTGATTAAATAAAAGTTCACGAAAAAAATAAAATAAATAAATAAACTAATAAAAAACATCATGTAACGGAATTATTTGCTTTGAATAAAAATCCATTAAATAATTGAATTAAATAAAATAAATATATAAACAATTATGTAGAAAATTAATTAATTAAATAAAAAATTATTAAATAATTAAATTAAAGAAAATAAATAAACAATTATTTAATGGAATTAATAAATAAAAAGATGTTTAAATGATTAAATTATATAAAATAAATAAATAATGATATAATGAAATTATTAAATTAACTAAAAATTAAATAAATAAATTTAATAAAAGAAAAACCATATATACTTAAATAGTTGAAATTAATAAATTAAATAAAAAATTATTAAATATTAAATTAATTAAAAATAAATAAATAAACAATTACATAATGAAAGTCGCAAATTAAATAAAAATTGATTAAATAATTAAATTAAATATTAATATATAAATAACAATTATCCAATGGAATTAATAAATTACATAAAAATTGATTAAATAATTAAATTAAATATAAATATATAAATAACAATTATCCAATGGAATTAATAAATTACATAAAAAGGGATTAAATAATTAAATTAAATATAAATATATAAATAACAATTATTCAATGGAATTAATAAATTACATAAAACCTGATTAAATAATTAAATTAAATATAAATATATAAATAACAATTATTCAATGGAATTAATAAATTACATAAAAATTGATTAAATAAATTAAACAAAATATAAATAAATTAAAAATTGTTTTATGGCATTAACAGAAATTTATAGAACAGAATGAAAATGAAAATGACATGAATATAAATCTTCTATCTATCACCTCCCTTCCGGACACAGGCGATTAATGCTCTCCACAACTACCTATTTCGTGTTGCACGTAGCATTTTTTGCTAATGTCCCACCACACATTCTATTTGTAAATCTCTATATAAATCTATTTGCAGGTATATTATGAAACTATATATTAGTCTATTTGTACATCTATTGTAAATTTATTTTAACACTAGCCCTCCTGAGATCTATATTATCTGTAAGCGCAGAAAAGCCCTTTTCGGGGCTACTTTGGATAACTGATTTACCTGTTATTACGTAAGTCGCTTTACGAATCTGGAATTTAAAACTTATTGGTATTTAATCTGAAATTCCTTGGAGAGGTTGTCGATTATTCTTTGTGAACGTACAAAAGCTCCTCTCAGTTCTTCTTACTTTATATTGTTACTTTTGGGTGACCAAAGAAAGGATATGAGAACGGCAACTAGGTATAACATCCGCTTTTTTTTTGAGAATTACCGAGTACGTCAGCTAGTATTATATAAAAGAAATAGTCCTAAAAACATATGATAGAATTAAATTAACATAATGGAATTATTTTCACGTATAGTATTTCCCCATCTTTGTTGTTGTTACCGTAAAGTGTCGGCTGCTGTGTTCTCCGACCAGAGAGACATATTGAAGATATTGAAAGAATGCAAGACTATGTGCGAGTGTGTGTATTTTGTGTGTGTGTATGTATTGTGTGTGTGTGTATGCGTTGTGTGTGTATGTGTTGTGTGTGTGTGTGTGTACACGTTGTGTGTGTGTGTATGTGTTGTTGTTCGTGTGTGTCACGAACCGTGTGTGCATTTAGAATGTGTGTTTGGTTAAACATTTCTTGCAACCGACGCTCACTGTATGCTAGCGTACGGCAACATCCTACTGAAACACCGGTTCACGTGAAATTAACGAAGTTAAGCAACATCAAGTCTGGACACTATCTAGATAGGTGACCGCCCAGGAATACCATGTGCTGTAAATTTGGAAGAGCGGTGGTGTAATATGTAAATAGCTCGGAATTGTTAATCGGAGAGCCGAGTTCCAATTCCACTTAGGGTCGTTATATTCACTTACACGCAGATACCCTTGGGAAATGTATGAATCCAGCTCTTAATCCCCAGTTATGGGTTAATTAGTAAGACCTTTATCATTATAACTATTATTATATAATAGATAAATAAATAGAAATACATATAAAATATTTAGATTTCGGCATTAAATAACCCATAGAGATTGATATGTCGCTAAACAGAAAGAATCTGTAACGAGGTTCGTATTATGGAACTACACACACGCGGGCGTGTAGGTATTGGAATAGTTACCGAATTTGAAAGAGAAAAGCTGAGTTGGTTACTTTCATTTCCGCGCACCTTTCCTCCTAGCAGTGGGCGAAATATTGTTTGTCTCTTTCTTTTGATTGTTAATCTGCTTTCACAATTGAGTACGTGGTAGATGATACTCAGTAGGTACCGTAATGGTTAACGAGTGATCGGTAGGCTGAATTGGTTATTTTCACTTCCGCATACCTTGAGAATGGTATGAATCCATTTACTTTCCTCCTGGCAATGAGCAAAATATTGTTCGTTTCTTTTGGTTGCAAATACATATATTAACACCTCTATGGGTCATTCAATGCCGAAATTTAATTATCTTGAGAGTTTTAAAGAGAAAAAAAAACTGATTTATGTTATTTTGCTTTCACAATTGAGTACATGGTAGATGATACTCAGCTTTGGTGTATATACATGTTTGTGTGGACTTGATTACTAGATGCGGTGATATGTGTGTTTTATGTTATAGTTTTGTTGAAGTTATATTTTGGAATATAGTTTGATTTCTTTCAGAAATTCTAAGACATTATTGTTTGGTTGGTTTCGTTTAGCGTTTGCGGGGGCTGTGGGGAATTTTTGTCCCTTGCCCGAGTGTACGCGCTCGGGTCCCTACTTTAAAACGACCTTGTGAGACATCTCGTCCTCGTGGAGGGGCGTAGTAAACACCGTTATATATATATGATCATCTCTCATTTGCGTCTCTGTCTTTGGACAGAGCGCGTTCAGGGGCATCTCTGTCAAAGGACAGAGGGGCAACTGAGAAAATAATACTGAAGAGGTGCCCCACCCTGGGGAACAGCTGCCCGAGGCTGCGCCCTTCCATTGCACAAGAGGGAGGGGTCGGTGCTCGCACCGGGGCCAGCGCAACCGACGGTTGCGGGGGCTGTGGGGAAATTTTGTCCCTTGCCCGGGTGTACGCGCTCGAGTCCTGTTGTGGAGTTATTTCGCAGTGGAGGCTTGTATTTGTACTAAATCGGTCCTAAATAGTTCGACGTACAAAACGTTAGGAACTTGATATAATAGGTATTACGCAGAGTAATCTTGTTGTGGTCGCTGACTACTTTCGTATTCGACTAACTGTCGACTACTGTCGTTCGACATCGACTAGTATTTAGTCACTCCCCCCACGAGGGTAACATGTGGCACAAGGCCGGTTTACTGTGGGATCTCCGTGCCCGTGGTCTCGGCCAAAAATATACCTTTAGAACCCGTATAAACGGGTTCATGGTCGGTTTACCTCCCCGAACGAGACCTCTGCCCTTCGGCATAGCCTCGTTCGGGTTCCTCCCCGCCCGAAGCTACCTTCAACCGATCAGCCGGTCGTCCGACATCGACTGACCGTCGTTTCTCTTACTACTCCTCCTTATATTTGGTGGGAGAGTCTATTAACTATAGAATAGGTGTGTTTCCCCATAACAGGTCCCCATTTTAAAAAGACCTAGTGTCACATCTCATTCTCGTGGGGAAACAGGTAAACACCGTATAAAGTTGAGTTGGAACCCTTTTAACCTGAGAATTCGTTGGAGAATTAAGCTTCAATTTCGCATTTATTCGTATAGAAGATAAAGCATCTGACACCCCTGAGGATAGTTACTTCGGAAAAAATGTGGTTTGCGGAATCGATTAAGCATTAAAAAATATTCATATTTGCTCTGCATTATTTTTCAATACAACCAATGGCTAAGGAGATATTTGGGAACAAAGTTGAAAAATCCCGATGTTTAACCTTTTTTGCAGGAGCAAAGCGATTGCTCTCGCGAGTTTGCGTGCAACTGTTTAGTAAATAATAAAGATAATATTTAGTGTGTAATAAATATATATTTTTTTATTTAAAAAATATATATATCTATAGTGCAAGCAGTGCTTCTTTTTGCCTCAATAAGTTACGTTCATTTTTATTTAATTTGTTAAATCTATTACGTCATTTCATTTATTTATTTTTTTAATTTGACTTTATTATTCATTTTGTTTTTATTTAATCAATTAATTAATTCCATTATGTAATTTTAATTGGATTATGTGACGTTATGTAAGGATCTACATAAATCTACATACGACCAGATGCACCGGATCTCTATCTTAAAAAAATATATATATATTTGTGTTTAAAAAAAACGCTTTACCTTAGATGTTTTATCTAAACATCATTTTAATTCGGTTTCTTACTTATTCCTACGAATTAAGCCTAAAAACGCAAATGCATCGACAATTTTAGGAGAAATCGATTATTGAACTCCAGTCTTGAAAGAAAGAACAATAAGAATGCTAATTGAAAATCGGGGTAATTAGCTTCCTCCTGCCAAGTGGAGATTACGAAATGCTTACAGTTTCAAGAACCGAGTCGGAAGGCCTTCACCTATGATGATTTTCTAAGCTTAGATGTGGCCCAAGGCCGAAAGAATGGGGCACCCAGTGAGGATCGATTTGACTATTTAGTCGATGGCTGTCACGTATGCAAGAAATCTAGTGTCAATTATTAATTTTTTTTCGTTTTTCCCGTCAAAAATGGCAGCATTTTAAAATATATTTTCGTTGTTCTCTGCTCTTTCACTGGGTCAATTTTTTCATCTCCCAGATACGTAAACATTTTGAAACAGTCCATCGTTCTCATAACAAGTAAACTTTCACCTGACATCGTCAGTGTAATAAAGATAACACCAATGCACGAAGAATGTAAATATATTGAATAATAAAATACCAAGCGTATTTATACAGGTGTAAATAAAATAACTTTTCACCTTATTTACATTCGGACTGTTTCTTGTCAAAAATCAGTTACCTATGTCACACAATCTACCGACTCCTCAAACAGACCTCTACGTGTCACCTATCAGATCAAAGTACGATTAAAAAAAAAAAAAATCTATCTACACACAATTAACAAGAAACATTAAAAGAAATTCTGGTCGAAAACACTAAAATGCTATATAATTCACATTACCGGAAACATCTCGCTACAAGAGCGGTCCTGAATATTAAATATCTGTCACTCACTACCAACCAGGCCTTATTTAAAAGTAGGGATGGAGTGTTGAAAATTTTTAAAACTAGTAAGATGCTCACTCTAATTCTAGCCGCGCTCAACCTGACAAAGCTCGGAATAAACGCTCCTACTAGAATTCCAAACAACACACCAATAAAATACATCTTAAACAGCCAAGCATGAAGAGATAAATTTCTGAAGGTAGTTATTAACGGTCAGTCCTCCGAGGCCTTGTTGGTCAACACAGGCATCCCAATCAGGGGTCACTTCTCGGACCAACGCTCTTTCTGGTTTTATATAAATGATCTACCTAAGAATATACTCCGATCATTTGTTAATTATATATATGACCATATAAGGGCACAACTCTAAAACTATTCACGATCAGAGATTGGCATCTGACCTCTCTTCCGATCTAGCACAAAATTCCCTATGGGGGCGGGGAAAATGGCTGATTAAATTCAATGCCTCGAAAACCAGACTGGTTACATTCCATCACCGCCGATCAGACCCCAAACTACCGCTACTCACGATCAACTGATGTCCCCCCCCCACCTCGGGGAGGCATCACCATAAAGCGGGATTCTTATATACTATCCATCGCTAAAGATGAAAGTAAAATCAGCTCCCTGCATCATTCCGGTAAGTACCAGATTCTCATGCAATCCTCTACCTTTATAAGAGCCATATCAGACCGAAAATGGAGTACTCTTCCATATTAAGACAGGAGCCGCCCAGACCGCACTTTCCAGTCTTGAGTTCAAAAGCGTCTCCGAGTCGTGGAAAAAGAATTATTTTCCACCCTCCAACCTCTCTTCCCCAGGCATGTGATGACGAGTCTCTCACTGCTCTATCAGGGAAAGTGCTCGGATAAACTGCCTCCCCTGGATCCTCCAGGTCTGATCTTCACGGCTAGGACTCACCATGCCACTTACATTGTAACAAACCACCCACATTCCCTCTGTATTACATCAGCGAGAAGTAAGTTCGACTCAAACAGCTTCTTCCTGCGATCCACTGACCTATGGAATAGACTCATAAGAGGATGTTTCTCCGATCACTACAATCTTAACTTGTTCAAGTCTAGAGTCTACCGTTATCTAAACCTCCTATCCATCTAAACTACCCACTAATGTAACCCACTACTTCGAGTGCCTCCCGGGCGTTGTATAGGGTGAACCTTACTGCAAAAAAGAAAAAAGAAATTAACAATAGTTAAAACAAACCCCTATAAATGGCCGAAAGCAATTTGGACAATGGACAATGTGGAAACACTCGGCACTTCCTTGCTCCCGCCAAATGGAATAGATGTAAGTACGTTCGAAAAACTAAAAAATAATAATAATAAAACTTTCCTTGTCTATCATATATAAAGAAAAATGTTTAAAAGAAAGGTTACTACCTCTCTCTCTCTCTCTCATATATATATATATATATATATATATATATATATATATATGAAGAAATATAGTCTTAAGATGTGCTATATTTATGGGATAAAGTGCTCAATATCAGAGACAGACCGTGTGTAAATATAAAGGTAAACGTAGAAGTCGACTGTCTGTTTCATGCTAGACGCAGTCGTTGACCTGACGATTGAGCCGGTTTTAGCAAGGATATATAAGTGATAAAAATTAGGAGAATTTGAGATAATCATAATTAAGTAATTCATCGAGTCTAGAAGAAACCTCAGAAGAATGCAGAAAGCACTAGACTCGATGAATGACTTAACTATGATTATTTCAAACCCTCCTAATTTCTATCCCTTGTATCTCCTTGCTAGAACTGGCTTTAATGCTACAGTTGAAGAGGGTTCGTCATAGTAATCGTGCCTTGTGGAGGCACAGTCCTATGGGTAAGGAAAACACGGATGAGTTCCACCACGGAATATATGCTCGAGCGGCGCTATATCTCTTAATCACCAAGGCCCGTTGGTACAATATGAGGTTTGTCTCATGTTGCGATTGTCCGGGTTTTAATTCTCGGTAGTGGGTGCGCGCTGCTGAAGAGTCCCAAATATAGGAAAAAACGGCCGCCTTGTGATTTCTGCATTCGAGTTTCTTCTAGACTCGATGAATTACTTACATCCTTCTAGATCTTATCATATATATATATATAATGGAGTAATGGATAGCGGCTTGGATTGACAAATCGCAGAGCCGAGTTCGAATTCCCGTCGAATCCATTACATTCACTTACGTGCTAATACCCTTGGGAAAGGTATGAATCCTCTTCTTCTCCCTCCAGCTATGGGTAAAATAGCAGGACAGATTGGGTTCTATAGCCTTGGATGGCAACTGGTCTAGGAGAAGGACAACTCTGAATTCAAAACCTGCGGAGGGTCGTTTGGGAACCTTGTGGCATTCGATGCACCAGGTCTCTGTATTCGGCTCTTCAGAAAGTGTGGATGGTCCTGCACGAAGCCTTCATCACTATAATCAAATCTCATGTGTCGGGCTGTCGATTTCATGGAAACTGATCTGCTTGACCCTCATACGTCGAATTTCGACGGGAGAGTCGAATATATATATATATATATATATATATATATATATATATATATATTATAAAAACTATTGGTGCGGATTCCTCACACCAAAACAAGGACATATGGCTGCAAATAATCAAAGACTTTATTGATTTAAAACCGAAACACTTCTTTTATGATGGCTTTTGCTGATTGATTAATGAGGCTATTGATTAATGAGGCCATAGATTAATATAGGTTCTATTTAAAGATGCTGGGAATATTTGTTTCAAGTCAATAGTATGAAATGTAATTATTCAATGTAATTTAGTTTGACATTTTAAATTTACAGAAAAGAAACATATAAATATTTGCATTTCATCGGTGATCGCTTTTTTCTATATATTTTTAAAAAATTGAAACTATTTGAATTATTTTTTCTTAACAATTATGTTTATAATACCCAGTGTTCCATTTTTGATATTTGAAAGCTTTAGACTAGAAATATGGTAATCAATATTGATATATATATATATATATATATATATATATATATTGATTACCATATTTTGTAATCAATATTGGTAATCAATATTGATATATATATATATATATATATATATATATATATATATATATATATATATAAAATAGAGCGAAAGAACAAAGTGCGATACAACGTAGAACATAATATTATATATTTTATTTTTAAAAAATTATTTAAAAAAATTATAATATATATATATATATATATATATATACAGAATGCGATGGATAAATTGTCATTTTATATTTCGAATTTCGCGCATGCGCGTTCGTTTTGATTTTATCGAATGAAAAGCATAGTAAAGTCAGTTGGGCTCCGTCTGTGAGAAAAAGAGTACGATGACCAATATCACTCTACCAAAAATTTGGAAACGGCATGCTGTTCTGCTTGGCCTTATTTTTTATATGGTAACTTACTTTATTAAAAAATAGATGTCTGTACAATTTACTTTATAAAAAATAATTAAAAACAAAAAAAATGGTTCATATATTAGATTATGCTTTTTCAAATATCTTATTTGAGGAAAAAAATACTAACTAATTAAAGTTTTAATCCTTAATAAATTATTTTTATTTGGTTGCAAAAAAAGGTGTTTTTTTTTTGGTGCTGAGTTGTTTCAGTCCTGAGTCGTTTCGATCTTGAGTTGTCCCGGTGCTTAGTCGGTGGTGTTGAGTTGTCCTGCACCTGAGATACAATGTACGCTTCACAATATATAGATGAAGAAAGAACACATTAATTTGAAAAAAAAGTCATTCGCATTTAGCAATGCCTCTTTTTTTTTGGAAATAAGTAGCACATAGATGAAAACGCCAGATAAAAGTGACGAAAAACAACCTGTTTATTCTCACGATAAAGGATCATTTACAGCCCTTGCTAGAATTTTGTGAAGCCAGATGTGCACTGAGGTGTTCACACATGGGAAAGTACCTTATGACAGATATATAAATTCCCACCCTAGAGAGAATGAGTGTGTCTTACATCAGCACGAGAATGTAGAGATCACGTTCGGGGATGGCCCCAAACTTAGCCATTGACCATCGGCGATTGATATAATCTAGAAAGAAATAAACAGCATTACGTATTTTTATTTGTAATGTATAACGGCAAATTTAAAAAAATTCTTCTCTAACCCGAAGCATAATGTATGCCAAGTGGACTTTTATATTTGTCTTTACTTAATTTTTCTCGTCAGAGTCCATCTTGCACATTTACAAATCTACCATTCGTCTGTGCATTGAATGCTGTTGCCATATCTAGTTTGGTGCTCCTGCTATGCACCCACCTCCAGATTATAAACAACATCCAAAGAAGGATCTGTCATACAATCGATCCTGACTTGGAAGTCCGACTTCAGGCACTTTCTCACTAATGTGGCGAGGCTTTTTTATGTCTTTTCTACATATATTTTCATGACAAACTGCTCTGAATTTAAGCGTGCTACTAGATTGGCAACTCGGTCCCACATATTTACTCGTGTAATAGCTAAATGCAACCGTCACTTCTAAATCGACAGTTTCTTTTCCCGCACTTCCCGCCTATGGAACTCCCTTCCTTTTATTTGTTTCCCTCATAACTACAAGCATTTAAATGCAACGTCAATCGCCATCCTCTATCTTCTTGAATCCCGTTCAACTTTTGTCCTTTCTTAAATCCTCCCTATACACAGTCTTTTCTCTCACTTTCACTCTTTGTAATTCTCTGCGTACTTGTGACATTCCCTCTTTGCTTGGAGTGAAATGATTTTTAAAAAAATCTCCGAGTCTGTGTATATGCCACTTTCGATAAATACGTGTCTCTTCTGCTTATTCGTTTTGCTAAAAAGAGCACACTGTAATAAAAGAGAGTCTAACTCGCCCCAAGGAAAGCCGGAACTGTAGATATTGGTTCTACGAATAAGAAGATAAGGGTCAAAATTAATTAGAGGAATCATTCGAAAACTATCTTAAAGGTGTCATATAACCGGAATATTAATTAGAAGAGAGTTAACTCCCTTTAATAACAGTTGAGATATCTACAGACTAAAAATCATGGAAGGCCGATGTGACAGCAAGGTGTGGTGTAATAGTTAACAAGCTTGTCTCGCTAGAACAGTTACAACTGAGTAGTGCGTTCGATCCTCACTGGGTGTCCCGCACTTTTGGCCTTGTGCCACATCTAAGCTACGCTTAGAATATGACCATAAAACTCGGATAAAAAAAAAGTTATCAGTCACGTTGTAGGTTAGCTTGTCCAGTAACTTTCAATCAGTTCACTGGTTGTGAGTTGATCCCAAGGCTTATACTGAGACATCCGGAAGAGGCATATCACGTGGAACTAGAACAATCTACACCGGTGGAAGAAATAAAGAGTTCGTTTCGAAACTTCTGTCATCTAAAGAAGGCAGGACCGTACAACGGCCGAAACGTCGTGAATATGGCAACGAAGATAAGGGCAACAGTTCGAAGAATGTAAATTGTGTAAATAACCCCAAGGATTGTTTGTTTTTTCATTTGCTGAGATGTATTGCATGTAGAGTAGAGCAGCTTTTACAAATACACAAAAGTACCGTTTGTTGTCAAAGCAAAGGAGGTAAAACAAAAGCAGGTATTAAATAAGATTTGGGATATCATTCGCTGCTAAGATATTGAATTGATGCCAATGTTTGCAGCATGTACTAACAAAATGTTGTAATCATACAAGTTTCGAACACCTTTATATTATCACGAAAGAGAAATTTTTTTTATCATTTTATGCGCTTACAGTAACTTCAAGGACACATGGTACAGTGGATAAAGGCGTTGATTAGATCCAGTGACAGGACAGAAAGAGTGAGTTCAATACCCGATTAAGGCAGTGGAGAACTTTTAGAGGGAAATTAACAGGAGATAACTGATAACTGACATTCATTAAACATGGAACTAGAACAGTCTACCCCAGTGAGCGAAATAAAGTGTTCAGTTCGACATTCCCACTACCTGAAGAAGTTCGGAGCGTACAACGGGCGAAACGTTGTAATAAATATGAGGACAATTCTCCGAATAATATAAATAATGTTTTCGGGATATGTTCCAATAACTTGGAAATGCTAAATGCAATAATCAGTCAACGAGTGCAACATAATGGTGAACAAGTGATAATTAGAATGTGATTTCTTTGACATTTCTTTGTGATTTGATTTCTTTATGCAACTAAATCCCTTGTCGAATTCTTAGGAATATGTGGACGACTGTTGCCGTGCACCTAAATCATTGGTTGATTTCTTTGGAACATGCAGCCTTCTGTTACCATGTAGCTAAATCCCTAGCCGAATTCTTTGGGACATGTGTACGACTGTTGCCGTAAACCTAAATCATTAGTCGATTTCTTTGGAACGAGCGGACGCCTGTTACCATGTAGCTAAATCTGTAGCCGATTTCTTTGGAACATGTGGACGACTGTTACCATGTAGGTAACTACCTAGCCGATTTTTTTGTAACATGTGGATCATGTAGCTAAATCCCTTAGCGAATTCTTTGGAACATGTGGACGACTGTTACCATGTAGGTAACTACCTAGCCGATTTTTTTGGAACATGTGGATCATGTAGCTAAATCCCTTAGCGAATTCTTTGGAACATGTGGACGACTGTTGTTGTGCACCTAAATCCCTGTTCGATTTCTTTTGATGGTAGTTTCAAGCAACTAAATCACTGGTCGATTACGTTGGGTCTTGTGGATGATACCTTCATGAAACTAAATTCCCAGTCGATTTCCTTAGAAGATGTGGACGACTGTTGCCATGTCCTTAAATCACAAAGATGTTCTGGGAAACATATAGACGACCTTTGCGATGTAGTTAAATTCCTATCAGACTTTTCTGGAATTTGTGAACGACTTTGAAATGCAACTAAATTGCTGGTCGGTTTATTTGGAACGTGAAGACGACAGTTCCATGCAACTAACTTACTGATCGACTTCTTTGGAACATGTGGGCTAATGTTCCCATGTCACTAACTCACTGGTCCACTTCTTTGGAACATGTGGGCTAATGTTCCCATGTCACTAGTAGGTCTATTTTGAACATATGGATGACTGTTACCATGTAGCTAAATCCCTAGCCAATTTCTTTGGAACATGTAAACGAATGTTGCCGTGCACCTAAATCCATAGTCGATTTCTTTGGAACATGTGGATCACTGTTACCATGTAGCTAAATTCCTAGCCGATTTCTTTGGAACATGTGGATGACTGTTGCCGTTCACCTACATAGTCGATTTCTTTGGAACATGTGGACAAATGCTGCCATAAATCTTTAAGTAAAAGTAAGTAAATCTTTAATCGATTTCTTTGGAAGATGTAGACCTTTGTTGTCATTCAGCTAAACAGCTGGTCGATTTCTTTGGAACATGAAGACGACAGTTTTCATGTAGTTAAATTGCAGGTTGTTTTTTTTGGAAGATGTGGACAACTATTTCCATGAGGCTAAGTCCCTAGACGATTTCTTTGGAACATGTGGACTATTTCATGCAGTTGAATCGCTTATCAATTTTTTGGGTGTGGGCTTGGTTCGGAGCTGTGGACGACTATTTTATGCCAGTAAATCCATGCTCGATTTCTCATGAACATCTAGACGGTTGATGCCATGCAACTGAATCCATGGTAGATTTCTTTGGAACATTTAGATGACTCTTTCCTGCAATTAAATCTCTGGCCGATTTGGGGGAGGGACAGGTGGACGTCTGTTTACATATAGCTAAATCGCTGCTCAGTTTTTGTGAACACGCCGACGATTGTTGACATGTAGCCAGATCCCTGTTCGATTGTCATGTAAAAAGAGGCTGGTCTCTGCCATGCTGCAATGGTTAGCAAGGATGTCTTACTTAGGATCCTAAGTAATAAAGTGCGTTTGATGTTCATTGCGTTTTTTACACTCGTGTCCTTCATAAGTTCAGCTTGATATACATCTCGATACTGTATTGTTTGACCTAAGATAGTTGAAACACCGCCATTTCTGTATGCAGATAAGGATTATTAATTGAAAATTTAAATTGAAGATTTTAATTAAACCCTAAGTGCAATAAAAAACTTAGACCTTATTGGAAAAGGTACCTATCATTGGAAACTCTAATTACATTTCTATAAAGATGTAAGAAAACGAGGGGATATGTCTGCGAGATTAAGTTCAAGAATTTGATACGCAAGCAACAAATGCCGTTATAAATTTCTCGTTTTTGCTCAGGGAAAAATTGGAAAGATGTTTCAATAAACCCCGATCCCTTGAAAACGAGAAAGTTACAAAAAATGCTTTTTCGTCCACCCTTCCCTAATAATTAATTTTTCTTCATGTTCAATGTGAAATGTTCTCGATATGAGACATTCTCTGTTTGTGTGTTGGCAATCCGAATTTTCTTTCTAGAATTGTCAATTAATTATTTTTAATAATATGTAGAAATCTCCACTTTTACCTGAAGACGGTCGCGAGACCAGAAACACGTGTCGTAGTAAAATTATGTAAAACAAAGCATAATATTTTTTTCTAAATAAATCCACATTACAACCAAAAACGTTTGCGGCACCTCTCTTCTTTTTAATATATATATATATATATATAGTGAAATAACGTCAGTGTAGCTAGACAGAAATCATAAAAACTTAACCGACTTTAAATTTGGCAAGCACATGCTTTCTCCATTCGTAGAAAAGCCAACACCCGCGTAATAAAAAATGGAAATTCTTTTAACACCAACAATTTAACTTAAAATAGAGTAAATCCAATTTTTTCATAAGTTATTCTTAGCATCGCTTGAGAATGGAGCCGAGCTCCGAATTTTAAGTAAACTTTAAACTTAAATTTTAAGATTTAAGCTTCCATTTCGAAACATAGCACTTACTGTGTCGCAATGAAGACATATATATATATATATATATATATATATATATATATATATATATATATATATATATATATATATAAAATTCTGGGACATCCGTTAGTCCGTCCAACACACCCTCTAAAATAGATATATATATATATTGATCGATCGAAACCAAATTTGGGTGAGAAGTGTAAACAGGGTGTGTAGCTTCGTACAATAAATTTTCGTTAATTCTTTTGAAAAGTTTTATTATTTAATATACAAATTACTCCCACTATTATTTAAACAATTTGGTGTTTAAAATAACAAATACATATTTAATAAAAAATGCAATATTGATTTTTGCATAAGTTTTTTATATACAAGAATCCACTTTTCAGTTCAACTTGCATTTGCCTGAACAATAAGCAAATCACAAGGCTAAATCTTTAAAAAGTTGGAATATGGCTCCAGAAAGAAATATTTATGTATGGCCGGTTGTATGTTAAATGCTCATGAGTAAGAAATTCTAAGAATTTATTCTTCACTGTTAAAATGGAAAAAATATTTCTTAAAAAATATTGTTTGCCATGAAGTTCTATAAAATTAAATTGTTTAAGAAATTATTAAACCGAGAATTAGTTTTTTGTCAAGGTATTTTCAAAACAAATCTGCTTAATCAAATTTCATCGATTGTTTAGCAAAATTGGAAAATGTCAACGATAATTTCAACAATACTAAATACTGTGATGATTACAAGACTCGTAAAAAAAATTAAAAAAAATTAAGTTACAACAAATTGTTGTCGAACAGAGCAGTCTTGGTGAATTCGGAATCCTTGAAATATTGATAATATGGATCCAGGAATTGGAGAATTATGGTAGACTAGAAAAAAATATTTTTGCACTGAAGTCAGGAAAAAAAGGAAAGGAAAAGAAAAACAAGAGAAAATAAAAAAAGATAAGCAAATCTCAAAGAAAAAAAGGAAAACAAATTAATGAACGAAGGAAAGAAAGAAATAAAGAAAGAAAAGAAAGACGGATTACACAGAATAAATTAAAACATCTAGTGAGAAAGAGGAAAGAATAAGTAGAAAAGAGTGAGTGAGAGAGAGGGAGAGAGAGAGAGAGAAAGACAGAAAGAAAAAGAAAGAATGAAAAATAAAAATAAAAATAATAAAATTACAAAAATAAACATGACAGGAGCAAATTTGAGAGAGAATGTGTGTGTGTGTCTGTGTGAGAGAGAGAGAGAGAATGAGATAGACAGTGAGTGTGAGAGAGAGTGAGAGATTTTGAAAGAAAAGAAAGGAGAGAAAGAAGGAAAGAAAGAAAGGAAGAAAGGATGAAGGAAAGAAAGAAATGAAGGAAAAAAGGAAAGAAAAAAGGAAGAAGGAAAGAAAGGAAGAAGGAAAGAAGGAAGGAAGGAAAGAAAGAAAGAAAGAAAGGAAAGAAGGAAAGGAAGAAGGAAAGAAAGGAAGAAGGAAAGGAAGAAAGAAGGAAAGGAAGAAAGAAGGAAAGGAAGGAAGGCAGAAGGAAAGAAAGAAATGAAGAAGGAAGAAGGAAAGAAAGAAAGAAGGAAAGAAAGAGGGAAAAAGAAAGAAAGAAGGAAAGAAAGGAAGAAGGAAAGAAAGGAAAGAAGGACAAAAAGAAAGAAGGAGAGAAGGAAAGAAAGAAAGGCAGAAGGAAAGAAGGAAAGAAAGAAGGAGAGAAGGAAAGAAAGAAGGAGAGAAGGAAAGAAAGAAGGAAAGAAAGAAAAAAGGGAGAAGCAAAGGAAGAAAGAAAAAAGAAGGAAAGAAAGAAAGAAAGAAGAAGAAGGAAAGAAAGGAAGAAGGAAAGAAAGGAAGAAGGAAAGAATGGGAAAAATAATAAAATTACACAAATAAACATGACAGGAGCAAAGTTGAGAAAGAGTGAGTGAAAGAGATTGAGTGAGAGAGAGAGAGTGCGAGTGAGAGAAAGAAAGAGGAGAGTAAATAAATAAAATTAAAATAGAAAATGTGAAACAGCAAAGTATATTTGGCTGGAGCGAGTACGTGAGAGAGAGAGAGATAGAGAGAGAGAGAGAGAGAGAGAGAGAGAGAGAGAGAGAAATAGACACAGAGAGAGAAATAGGGAGTGTTTGTGAGTGAAAAAAAGAATGAAAGGAAAAAAGAAAAATTCTTTGCTTCGAGTGTGTCCATTAACCAATATAAAATGCCCGTGCAAATAAAATTGTTACAATGTACAATTGGCTTGTCTAGAAGGCCATTATTTCAGTCGACTCGGCTGAAAGTCTTTCGAACGATATGAAAAGAAAAATCAGCTTTCTTTCAACAATGAAACATTTTCTGGTCTCCTCTGGCAACACGTTAATTCACTTAGTATAGAAAGAAGAAAGAAAAAGCCCGGGTTCATTGTGGCCAATGAAAATTGCCTTTTCCTCCCGTCCCTGTCGTAAATGTTGTCTAATTTAGCTTCGGTTTTCGGCAGCTTTTATTTAGTAACTTGAATTGTTTAGGTGAACAGCGACGAACAAACATGATTTATGGTGCCCCTTGGCCTCCAATCAGTACGTGTTAAACAAGTAATCAGGTCTGTTCCTTTTGATTCATTCAAGTGGGCATGGACTCCACGACCATGGCTCAGGAACACTGCACCGTTTAGCTTCAAGCCGGTGGGCATGTATCGTAGAATTCCTTTGTTTGTCAAAAATACGTCAACCGAGCCTCGTGGCACCAACTGCCTACAAATCTCCTGTTGTGAACGAAGGAAAGATTACTGGACTGACGACAGAGATGCGGTTCAACAGAAGGATGCTAAGGATAACTTGGTCCCAGCGTGTGAGCAACGATGAGGTCTTAGAGAGGTTGCCAACAAGGAAGAGGCTTATACTTAATAACAGAAAGAAGCAGCTGAAGTTTCTGGGACATATAATGAGGAAGGATGGTCTGGAGAATCTGATACGCACAGGTCGAATAGGGAGAAAGAGAGACAAGGGAAATCAACGCGTGTCATACCTGGCGGGCTTAAGTAAGTGAATGACAGAATGTTAGACATTTTGACGGTCGTCTTCAAGTATAGAATCCAGAGGTTGGCAGTGAATATTTCGGAGACAGTAGGAAAGCGTAGTTCAGGTTCGCAGTGGATATCGTAGCAAAGTAGCCGAGCGTAGTTCTTCCTTCTATCATCTTCGCCTGTCAAGTTGGCACTGGTCTTTCCGGTAGAGTAAACAAAAATGGCCGCCTTTATATATGACGGATACAATGTTCTGCGGCTTCTGATTGGTTAATCTTCTATTGGTAGACTATAAAGGGAATTAAGTCATTTTGACTAACTCACTAGTTACATGTAGAGGGTTGGGTTCATCTCCCTCCCTTTGCATTCTATCATTCTGAGAATTTTATGTATAGTATTTATGTATCATCCAATTTTTATGGTTTGGGGCGCGTTTTGGTAGGTCCCCTTGTGATTATTATGGTGCATGAAGGATTGAGTGGTGATGGACAAGTTCTTGTTGGATGAGTAGACTATAATGGGTCGTGAATCAGATTAATTAAGATAGTTAGTGAAGACCATTCCCTCCCCTTTCGGCCTTGTGCCACAATTTGTAATTTTTTACAAATAAATAACCTAGTTACATGCAGAGGGTTGGGTTCATCTCCCTCCCTTTGCATTCTATCATTCTGAGAATTTTATGTATAGTATTTATGTATCATCAAATTTTTATGGTTTAGGGCGCGTTTTGGTAGGTCCCCCTTGTGAGAATCCGGTATTATGGTGCATGAAGGATTGATTGGTGATGGATAAGTTCTTGTGGTGAATGAGTAAAGTGTAATGTATGAATGGGTCGTGAATCAGATTAGCTAGGTATAAGATAGTTAGTGTCGACCAAACTTCACCCCTCCCCTTTTCGGCCTTGTGCCACAATTGTATTTTTTATATACAATAAATAACCTAGTTACATGCAGAGGGTTGGGTTCATCTCCCTCCCCTTGCATTCTGTCATTCTTAGAATTTTATGTATATCATTTTATGTATCATAAAATTTTTATGGATTGGGGCGCGTTTTGGTAGGTTCCCCTGGAGAGGATGTGGTATTATGGTGGTTGGAGGATTGAAAGGTGATGGACAAGTTCTTGTGGTGAATGAGTAAATTGTAATGTATGAATGGGTCGTGAATCTGATTAGCTAGGTATAGGATAGTTAGTTTGGACCAGCCTCTACCCCTCCCCTTCATCGGCCTTGTGCCACAATTCTGTATTTCAGGAATAAATCTCCTAGTTACATGCAGAGGGAAGGAACTTGTTGAGAGCTGCAACGGATAGAAAGAGGTGGAGAGCCATGATTGCCTACGTCCTGAAGAAACATGACATATAAAAAGAAGCCTGGAATGTCTCCTCTTTTATGTAGTAGCGAAAGCTGGATAAATTCGTCACAAATGAAAAAAAAAAGAGTGTTGTGGCGTCAAAGATTTATTGCTGCTACTTTGGTTTGTTATCGACAAATAAAAATATCTACGCCATACAAATTTTATTTTGGAATGATATCTACATAGTAAATGATATAACATACCAGGTGTAACAGCAGTATTATTCATCTCAAAAAAATGTTTAATCTCTGAAAAAAAAAAAAAAAAAAAAAAACTAATTGAGGTTCCTTTTTGCAGGTTTTCAGATAAGACGTTTAGCTATCTTGAC
This sequence comes from Acanthosepion pharaonis, assembly GCA_903632075.3. NCBI lineage: Eukaryota > Metazoa > Mollusca > Cephalopoda > Sepiida > Sepiidae > Acanthosepion > Acanthosepion pharaonis. The sequence goes on along the minus strand of CAHIKZ030005155.1, from coordinate 1,345,375 downwards.
ATCATTTGTCGTAAGAATCACTGAAGAACCATTGGAGTCATTCAGCTAGAAAGAGAACGGGTTAAAATCGTTTTGAGTCAGACCCACTGTCGTTCTAACTGAACAATGGTGAAAAGAAAAAGATAATTCACGACTTCAGTAATGTTACGAACATTCATACCCTGGGTTCCATCTTCAAAGTCCATTCAAGAACCATCAAGAGAACGGTGAATAAATTTAAAAAAAAAGAGGAAACGGTAGAGAGGAAAGCTAGATCAAAAGGTCACAACAAAAGAAGGCTCGTTATTTCAACTTGGAGATAAAAAAAAAGATCAATTAAAAAAAAGATCCAATTCAATTCATAAGAGAGGAGTTTCATTTATGACAGTCCAAAGAGCAGTGAAAATGAAATCGTACGTGAAAACTGTGAGGCAATTTGTTAGTTCAGGACAGAAAGTTAAAATGTTAGAGAGGACGAAGATCATCTTGAATAAGTTGGAAAGTGATTGTGGAATCATTATTTATTTCAATCCTTCATGAGCTTCCGATCTTTAGCTATGATTAATTAACGATGAACATGTCATTTTCGTTTATGATCGATATCATCACGATTCTTCTATTAAGCTTCGAGAGTAATTATACATACTTATCGCTCAAATTAGAGTCTAATAGTGTTACAAAAGCCTCGGAGAATTCCAGTAAGATATCTTTAATTATTTCTAAGATAGAACGGTTCAGAATTTAATCTAACAATTGGACAATTTTGCTGTTACACTCGGTATATATATATATATATATATATATATATATATATAACTGATGTGGACCCAAAGTTAGGGCCACGGAAGGAAAATACGGAACATGGATTAGAGGTAAGAAAGATATATTAAACAAAAAGGTTACAAAGATAGTGTAAGTGTAAGCGGAGCTTACTATGTGCTAGTGTCCAATATTGGTAGTCGTACGCGGCTGATACTACGGTATTAGAATACTCTCTCGCTCTCTCTCTCTCTCTCTCTTTCCGCCTCTTCTCCTAGAGTATTATATCGCATACTCTATATAGTCCTGGAAGAGTCCATGTTGTAGGTATGTTACGGTCTCACAACAATAACATAAAGAAAATGTAATTAAAATATTTTTTTTTATTTATTTATATTCTAGCGGTAAACTGCATGTATATCAGCTAAAATGTCTACACCGTACACATTTTTACTTGGAATCATATCTACGTAGTAAAACATACTAACATATATATCAGAAAAAATATAACTTCCGATCCTTAGCTATGATTAATTCATGATGAACATGCCGTTTCATTTATGATCGATTTCATCATGATTCTTCTGTTAAACTTGGAGAGTAATTATACATTCTTATTTTTTCAATGTAGTGTCAAATAGTGTTATAAAAATCTCGGAGAATTCCAGTAAGATATCTTTAATCATTTCTAAGATACAACGGTTCAAAGCTTAATCTAACAATTGGACAATTTGGCTGTTACACTTAGTATATATGAAGAAAAATATACAGAAAAAACAAACAAAAATCTTAATATATAATTATGCTGTATTAATGTTAATATAAAGTCAACGTCGGACGTTTCGGTCTATTTTAGACGTTGACTTTATATTAACATTAATACAGCATAATTATATATTAAGATTTTTGTTTGTTTTTTCTGTATATTTTTTTTCATACTGTCGGATCTATATCCATATATTTGCTTGTACACTTAGTATATATATATATATATATATATATATATATATATATATATATATATATATATAAAATAAAGAAAATGTAATTAAAATATTTATTTTTATTTATTTATATTCTAGCGGTAAACTGCATTCATATCAGCTAAAATGTCTACACTGCACACAGATTTATTTGGAATCATATCTACGTAGTAAAACATAATAACGTATATATCACACAGAGAAAATATAATTAAAATATAAAAAAATATTTCTATGACATTCTCTCGAAATCAAGGCAAGTATTTTCCGTGTTCTTGATGCAGATTCATGACACGTACATCGCAATAAAAGTGTAGATCACATACCAAAGTAGAATAATCACCCGTAGATAACAAGCCAAAGTAGCACCGATGTTTTTTTTTTTTTCTTACTAATGTTGCACATTCTATCGGTGGAGCATGTGACGAAAGAGAAAATTCTCCGGAGAACAGAAACTAAAAAAAAAAAAAAAAAAATCATAATTCAAAATGGCGTAATTCTCTGAGACACATAATGAGAAAAGAAAACACGATGAATTAAAGACTTAAGAATACATCGAAGGCAAAAGAAGCAGAAGTAAATGGTGAGTAACTGATTCTATAATAAATTTAGTCCAATACAATGCTTGAAAGACAGTCAGATTAAAGGGTTACTTTTAAAGCGTTATGAAAAATGAGGTATGTTATGTCGATAAAAGAGAATGTAGTAAGAAAAGGATTGTGAGGAGAATGGAAAATTATTGACCCTTGAATTGAAGTGATTAAGATTGTAATGTTCAGAGAAGCATCTAAATTTTTTGCTGTTCGTATACATTTTTTCTTTCCGAAAATAAAAGAATATATATATATATGGGAAATCATCTATGACAAACTGGAAAGAATTTTCATCAGACGTGTTTCCTTTAAGATTTCATCGGTGCTTTGCAGGAATTTCTGCGCTTTGTTATAGATTTCCCTAAAATTGTTCTTGATACATAAACATTTATATATCGTTTTTCCTTTTATAGATATATATTAAGAAATGGACAAAGTCCGACAATTTATTTATTAAAGACATTTTTATGTTTAACGTTCTTTTTTATAGATACAAGTATTTAAGTAAATGCTCTGTTTATAATAAACAGTATTAAATAACATTTACCGGCCTGAATGTCCGAGAAATTTTCATAGAAAATATTCGTCCTTTGATAGGATTCGAACCTGCATCCTATACGGAACCGTCATATACGCTGACGTGCCTTGACCGCTCGGCCATAAAGGATCGTTCGGTTGGCAAGGTTGAACATACATACAACAAGGGAACATTGAAGTCAACACTTAGAGGCCTCTAAATGGTGACTTCAATGTTCACTTTTATATTTACACACGCTCTATCTCTGATATTGAGGACTTTATCCCATAAATATAGCACACCTTGCTAAGAGTATATTTCTTCATATATATATATATATATATATATATATATATATATATATATATATATATATATGTATGTGTGTGTGTGTGTGTGTGTGTGTGTGTGTGTGTACCGCCCGCGCTTTGACGATTCAGATATGAATAAAAATATATCCGTAAAAGACAATACCTACAAATACTTGTTGAAATATAAAATCCTTACATTTATAATGTCCATCAGAGGACGAAACGCGTGTATACACACACACACACACACATATATATATATATATATATATATATATATATATATATATATATGTGTGTGTGTGTGTGTGTGTGTCGGGGGTATGCGTGTTGAACAATTAAGATATGAATAAAAATACATTTGTAAAAAGACACAGATTGTCAATACTTGTTGCAAAATAAAATCATTACATTTACGTTGATAAAGTTCACCAGAAGACGAATCGCGTCGGTATATATATATATATATATATATATATATATGCATATTGAGAGAGAGAGAGAGAGAGAGAGAGAGAGAGGGAGAGAGAGAGAGAGAGAGAGAGAGAGAGAGAGAGGAATGTGTGTTTGTGTATTCCCGTGTGTGTGTAGGGATATATGTTTATAAACAGTGTAGACATAGAAATAAACTCATCAATTTTTTGTGTATTTATTGCGGTAAAAAGCACATTTGAAAATTCTTGCAAAAATCAAATAATTGTCGGTTTTTAATGAAGCTTTCAGGACTTATTCACAAATGAATGGGATTATTTTAGAAATGGATTATTTTAGAAAATGTTGGTAAATATAATATTTTATATCTTTTATACAGCACTTAGCATAATTCGAGAAATTTAATGGTGTAAACCTTTTAATTCATAATAAAAATGAAATTATTTAATTATTTTTTTTTCTTTTATGAATACGATACATTAAAGCCAATATTATCTTAAGAAAATAATTTTCAGTCATTAATGACATTTTACAATTTTTTTTTCATTTTTTTCAATTTTAATTAGAATAATTTATAAAGTTTTAGATATTTTAAAATTCTAATTCAATGGTGTAAAGTTTAGGAGATATTATTATGAAGTACTTACATTTACTAATCATAAACGGTAACGCTTATTGCAATTTAAGGCCTTCGAATAATTTAAAAAGCATTTTGAATTTTTTTTTATGTGTATAAACTTACCGATTTTTACAGATAAGGATGTTCATACACGACATTGTCAAATGATAAGAGTGATAACTATAAATTAAAAGCTAAAGTCTCTAGAATTCAATAAAACATTAGATAATATTTCCCTAAATTTTAAAGATTAACGAGTACTTAAAAATAATATAAAGAAGACGCTCATGTTATATTTTCCAATTATTTTTTTACAGATATAGCCACTGCAGGAAAACATTAGATAAAGAGCCATCTGTCATCAAGCTATCAACATGTCAACAGCTTAAATAGACAGCTACGTCTCTTTTAAAAATATATATCTGAGATATTTTAAACTTAAAATATGTAATATTTGTTTCACATCAGATTAAATAAACATTAGATCAGATAATATTCCCCAAATAAAGTGTCAGTAAACTACATTTTATTTTTTTAAGATTTTATATATATATATATATATATATATATATATATATATATATATATATATATATATATATATCTGTGTGTATCTATGCGTTAACATTTCAGATAGAGTATATCTGTAAAAGGGCAATATGAATAAAGAAAAAGATAACTTATCTTCACCGACGCGTTTCGTCCACTGAGAGACTTTATCACTTTATGAAAGTGAATGCAAGTACTTTGTAACAAGTATTCATATGCAAGAGCAAGTGTTATCGGTTTTTAGCAATTAAAGAAGAAAGTGATTAAGTAATGTTTTTGAAAATAAATCTCAGCTACATCACTTTACGCACTTTCCTTTATTAGACATTGAATTGTGTCACTTCATGTCTTCCATAGCTTGCCAGACATTTCAGCTAACCTGGTGAATATCTATGAGCGTTCCTAAACTTAAAAAAAAAATTCAAAATCCAATAAGATTATGACATTATTGCAAGCACTTTTTTCCCGTCATTCAAGTTTTAAAAGCAATACCGGAAGTAGATCACGAAGCAAGAAAGTCACTTTGACCTACAATAATTTTTAAACAGCCACCAATGAAATCTGGTTTGGCGATGAAACAACTTTTCTTTCGAAGCTCTTGTGTTGATACTTCGCATGTTGTCAAAGTGTTGTGCGTGTTTATTTATTTATCTTTCAAAAGACTCATGTCAATGCTGCTTTGTATTTTTTATTTATAAGGCTTGCAGCTCGTAAGTAAGTGAACTTATTTCCTACAAACAGAAACGAACAAAAGAAAGTAAAACGACATCAAAAACGTCATCGCTATATATGGAATTTATTAGTGAAATAGCAATTTCGAGACATTTTTACATCATGTTTTATGTAAAGTCTTTCTTCCAGGAGTAACCCTAGGAGACTTTTCTTCTTTACATTTTTGCTTTGATTAAACATTTTTCTGAGCACGAAAATTTCACGCAAACATTTCTGAGCGCCATTTCAAACCTAAAATAGAATTTACAATAAAAGAAATTATTTCATATGTAAAACAAAATTAAAATAATTAATGTGTTGAAAAAAAAATCATTTGTCTTTATTTCTAAAACTGATTCTCGTCATGAAAATAAAATATGTTAATAATTTTATTATTTTAAGACAGAATGAAATGGTTATTTTGTTTTAATTTTAATTTTTTTCTTTTAGAAAACTGTTCCTCTCAAATTCGAATAGATTACCAAAAGGATTTATTTGTTTGAATTATTATTAAAGAAAGTAATGCAGTTTTTAATACTTGCTCAGTCGAGCTCACAAATTTAAATGAAATTCAAATAAGAAGATTGTATTCATTTGGATTTTCAAGATAGTAGGGTCGGTTTTATTTGACAATCAAAAAGAAACACTGAATCCAGGAGAAAAGTTATAGTGTCTTACTACATCCCATCACTGCCGAACAGACGTCGAACTACCGCCGAATAGGCGTCGAACTACCGCCGAATAGACGTCGAACTGACGTCGAACTACCGCCGAATAGACGTCGAACTACCGCCAAATAGACGTCGAACTACCGCCAGACACAATGAATGAATGTACACTTGACGAGGCACTGTGCTATAAGAGAATATTGGACCTCAAACTCATACACGACCTCAAGTGGAACTTTTATATGCAGATAAAATGATTGTCTCCCTGTACCGCTTCAGTAAATACCTGAATCCTCATGCTATCATCTACCTTTATAAGAGCCAGATCAGGCCGAAATGGAAGACATTTGTCATAGTTGGGTGAGAGATGCCCAGTCCTGACTTTTCTCTCTTGATAGAGCTCAAAAACATCTCCCTTGCTGGAGAAGAATTATGTTCAACCATTCAACGTCTCTCTCATAGGTGGGATGTGGCGAACCTCACACCGCTCTATCGGGCGAAATACATTCTGTCAGGTCCTAACCTTCACGGCTAGGACCTGCCATGCCGCTTACATTGTAACAAACCACCCATATTCCCTTCGTAGTCCATTGACGAGAAGTAAGTTCCTCTCGAACAGCTTCTTCTCATGAACCATTCCTCTGTGGAACAGACACTCAAGTGGATACTTCCTGATCATAATCTTAACCTGTTAAATTCTATACTTAACCATTATCTTCCCTTCGTATCCATATTTGGTGAACAGTCCCGTAGAAGCAAGCGAGCCAGAGTGGCTTGCATCTGGTGCATAGGAAAATCAGCGTCTTACCTTAACGTGTGGCACGTGACATCGGCAAGTTTGCTCCGTGAAAATGGCTTTACCCTCTCGTCTAGCAGTATGTGTGGTAATGAGGGTTTTTGTACAGTTCGGCATGCTTCCACCAATAGCAAGCCGTGTGTTGATTGGTCGAACTGGAGGAGGCTATTTGCCTGGGTAACCGAGAATAAAAGCGAAGAACGCTGATTGGTGTTGGCCTGATAAAAGGTGGCTGAAGCAGTGGGAAAAAAAAAGAAAAAAAAGAAAGAAGAAGAAGAGAGAGAAAAGAAGAAGAAGAAGAAGAAGAAGAAGAAAGAAAGAAAAAGAGAAAAAGAGAAGAAGAAAGAAAGAAAAAGAGAAGAAGAAACATTTACGTTTTGAAGTGTTCAGAAAGCAAAAACGGCGGATTGAACCAGCGGTATCTTGATTTGTACAAAACGTCGTAGTAATAGAGACTCATTTAAACTACACCATATAATGTTCCCCTTAACTTAACCTTCTAACTCGAGTGGCCCCCGAGCCTTATGAAAGTAGAACCTTACTGTAAAAAAACAAACAAAACACATTAACCCTTAGTTTAATAAACAAGGCCACGAGTGTTAAGCACTCAGTAAAGGTCATAAGTGTAGTTATAGTGAAGCTTAGGGGTTACAATGAACAGTTAATTTGCCAACTCCAAGGAGGTTAAAGGAATATTATAATGACGAGTAAACACACGGGTAATACGAACAAAACAAGATAAGGAATTTACATGCTTGAAGTTGTGTCATTAGCTCTTTTCAGAAAAGTAAATAACACATTTTTAAAGTCCGTAGTTTCAGTGAACTGCCATGAAGATGTAATGTTAATACAAAAGATTAAATAATCTGACACAAAATCATATTAAAATATGTTTAAAACAAATGTCAGAGAATTCCTTGTTTACAGAAGGAATATATGATTGCATATGTTCAAAAACAGGCGAAGAGAAATAGTCTGAAATACTTAGCTTTCTTGGATTGTTGAAAGAAAACTCTTTGAAATACCCCGTACCAGGTTAAAACCAATAATATAATTGGCGAACAATTTTACATTGTCAAAAACATTAGCGCTGGACGCGTGAACAGAAACGAAACCTTCAGACTCTCTTCTGTTATTAATTTAATATTTTTTCGCATTTTACATAAAAAAAAGGAATTTCGCATAAGCTCGCTATTTTCTTTTCTTTCTTTATCTTGTCTCAATGGCAAGGTTTTCATAAAGGCTCGCGAATTTATTTCCATTTTTTTCTCACCTCGCTAGCCAATCTATGCGAAGACGAGGTTTTTATTGATCCAAAGAAAATTTCACATATGCTACCACCCCGGTCAGGGTTAAGCAGGGAACAACAGCAATTAAGAAGTTGTTCCAACACTCATCCAAAACTCCAATCACACGACCAGAGGCCTTGTTGTTGGATGTAGTTTATAGTCATACACCAATTAAGGTGGTTGACCCCTTGCCTGAATGACTATAGGGCAACCATCCCCTGGTGGTCACTTCCAGCAGGACACAGTATCACAAATCAAAAAATAATGGCAAACTGCTTCATAGAACAAAAAAATTCCGACGCGGATGCCAAGCAGTAGAGCAAGGGTCGGCAACCAATAACATGAGAGACGACCTTCAAATAAAATTTGTTATATGTCATTTTCCATAGAATGTCTACACATCTCAGTGCACTAAAAATATTAGACTATCTGCCAGTTATCTTTCATGAGTCTTATTTTACCAAGTTGCGTTGCCTACGTTTAATGTCAAATAATGGATACATATTTGTTATGACCCGTGGCTACATTAAAAGATAACAGAAGCGAAAGGAACGATAAAGTGAAAGAGGCCAGGGAGAGACTGACATGCGAGGTAGCAGAAATCTAAAGACAGTTAAACATACGCGCATTATACATACATGCCTCATGAATGTGTGGATGATACCGCCTGTGTATGTACGTAAGTGTATATGTTTGCAACTAGTTGTACTCGTATGTATGGGTATATGTGCTTCGTTTTTGTTTGATGTGTGTGTGTGTTTCGTTTGTGGAACAATTTTCAATAACAGTTTCAGACTTACACGTCATAATTTCATCCATTTCACTTCGGTTGATTTTTTTCACTTTGAAGTATTTTGACGTTCCTTGAGGAAAAGTAATTTTTGTTAGGTGTTGTTTTAATTTTAGATTTTCTTTTGTTTTTCTGATTTCTCAATGTTTATTTTCATTATGGTTTTAAATATTTAGGCTGACAGGGGTCTGCATATGTAATTTTCCTTAGTTTTTCATTAATGGCCTTCGTCCGGCCGGCGATCCGTCATTATAAGACGATCCGGCCCGCGGGGTCGAATGAATTGCCGACCCCTGCAGTAGAGTATGCTGATTTCAAATTTCTGGCGAAGTGAATTGCGTCAGGGTGCTCTTTTTCCCACAGACGGTGCTCAAATGACCCTACTTTTCTGTGCAGTCGACAAACAACGCGCATGCGCGAAATTAAAAAAAAATATAAAATGACAACAATTTACCCATCGCACCCGGTACAAATTAATGTCTTTGTAACCTCTATGTAACGTAGTCACAGTGTTGTTTTATTAGTTGTGTAGGTTAAAGATACGTATATTGAATAAGTAACGTAATATCTAGAACTGAACTCAATATATTTTAACAAGATAAGAGACTAGTTATGTCGATATCTTTTGATATGTTCTTTAGTTTCTGTCTCTTGTCGTGAAGGAACTGCCTACACAATAATATTCAACGAAACATCGTAAGAACATATGACAAATTTTAGAAACTATCATATTCTGTATTAATGTTGCTTTCACCTGATCTTAATTAATAGAGGACTTTAGGGATGGAATGGAAAGGGAGATTCGACACCTGGATGGACAGTTAAACAATCTAGAATAATTATGGATCCAACTTTCGAAAGAATCTCGTTGGATCCACGCGAAGAATAATTGAGTCGGTTCTCAAAGCAAATGGTTTTCAAACTGGTACTAGCGTAATATACCAAATAAAATAACTGGTGAGTATATATTTTTTTTGTTACTATACTTCATCCGTTAAAAGCCTCGAGGACAACTCAAGGCAGAGGCTTACTGAGTGAAATTGCTGTAAGGTGGAAGTAGTGGACATTATGAAGATATGCAGGATAGACATCGGATAACACTCAATTTGAAGACGTAGTGATCAGGGAAGTATTCTCTCGGGAGTAACAGTTTTGGGAAAGAAGCTGTCTACGTGGATCTTGCTTCTTATCATGAATGGAATGGGGATTATTTACTAACGTGAAGGCAGCATGACTACTACTGGATGTGAAGGTCTGAAATGGTGGCACTAAGGAATATAGCTCGTTTGAATATTTGCCACGGAAATAGCAATAGAATAGAGTCTGTAGGATAAGAGTTGCAGGGTGAAAAATAATTCATCACCCAGAAGGCCGCATAATTACTTTTGAACTCTATTGAGGTTTGAAAGTGAGGACTGGTCAGCACCAGTCCATATATGATAGCAACGCTTCATTCTGGGTTTGATTGGATTATTGTAAACATCAAGAGTTAGGTATTTTCTGGAGCGATTATTCAAATATCCTTAGTGATGGTACGAATGTTCCATTTGAAGTCTGGAAGCATCTTTAGACCCAATAAGAGTTCGAAGCAAGGTACCTCTTTGAGAGAATGACCGCTCATCAGGATTGGAGCGAATTTAGTTTCCGCTTGGTTGCGATATAATTTTGTTTGTGACGTATTGAGTAATTCAGATCAATTTTTTCTATGAGAACTGTGAGAGATAGGTCAGAGGAGAGATCAGCACTGTTTTGGTTTATTACGTTTTACGGTAAATCAACCCCAATGGGTTACTTAACGCTGACAAGTGTTTTAGGGTAGGTTCGCTTGTATAAAATAGGTATTCTTTGTCAGAAACAAGTTTGTAAATCAGGTTTCATGAACGTATTTTTGTAAAGAGGATTTGTAGAGAGTCTGATTTTGTTTATTTTGTTTTACGGAGTATCATCATCTCAATGGATTATTTAACGCCTACAAGATATTTAGGATAGGTTCGCTTGAATAGAATATGTATTCTTTGTAAAAATAATCAGTTTGTAGATTACGTTTCATTAACATATTTTTGTAAAGAGGGTTTGTAGAGAGTCAGGTTTGCTTTATTTTGTTTTACAGCATATAAATATCTTAGTGGGTTATTTAACACCGACAAGATTTTTAGGACAGGTTTATTTGAATCGAATATGTATTCTTTGTAAAAAATCAATTTGAAGACTAGGTTACATTAACGTATTTCTGTAAAGAGGATTTGTAGAGAGTGTGGTTTGGTTTATTTTGTTTTACGGTATATCGACATCACAATGGGTTATTTAACGCCGACAAGATTTTATGGATAGGTTCGCATGAATAGAATATATATTCACAATAGAATATGAAATCAGTTTTACATCAGGTTTCGTTGACGAATATTTGTAAAGAGTTTCTGTCGACAGTGAAATATATTGCTGGTAATTCCCCCCGCCCCACCAAAAAAGCTATTGCTGGTATTTTTACTATAAAATACCTATTTTTACAGTTTCACAGTGTTTTGACTCCAGTTTGTGGGTTAAATATTTGCCATAGCTGAGATCCCTAACAGGTGCTACCATCCCAGGTCAGGGTGAACCTTGGAAAAACAGCAATTAAGAGATGCTTCCACGTTCTTCAAAACCTCCCGATCAGAGGCCTTGCTACCGCATGTAGTTTATCTTCCTATCCAGGCCACAGGCACTGCTCACAAAAACATATTTGTAAGTATACCCATATAACCTGGTACGATCCGCATATATATATATATATATATATATATATATATATATATATATATATTACTAAAGATCTGAGAATGTTTGAGCATTAAAGGTACAACTGACTTTGTGTAATATTATAATCCTTTGAGAACCTATTTAATATCAGTTTTTGTAGGCTTTTCCTTTCTCAGCCGTTTCTAAGAATCAATTTACATGACGGTTATTTCTGTCTTCCATTTTTTTAACTAAAGTTATTTCTGTCTTCCATTTTTTTAAACCAAGGTTATTTCTGTCTTCCATTTTTTTTAACCAAGGTTATGACTATCTTCCATTTTTTTTAACCAAGGTTATTTCTGTCTTTCATTATTTTAACCAACGTTATTTCTGTCTTCCATTTTTTTTAACCAACGTTATTACTGTATTTCATTTTTTTTAACCAACGTTATTTCTGTATTTCATTTTTTTTTAACCTAGCTCCAATCCATCTTCCTTTGACACTATATTGCGTGTTGATAAACACTTTAACCGAGAGTGCAAAACGGCTCGATAAACAATTAAAGAACTTGTTTCTAATTAGACTTGAGTCCGCATCGCCACATCTGGGGAACTTGCCTTTCATTGGCGTCGTTTTAATATTCACTTCAGCCACGGAAGCTCCAATAATTAAGCGTAACGTGGAATCCTTCTGCTAGCCATTTTTTTTTTATAATTATAAAAATCTATAAAAATCTAAATGCTATCTTATTATTATTGCGGTATTATTAAAAAAAACAGTCTATATTTCTGAGATGAGGTATTGTGATTATTTACATTATTTATATTGTTTGGACTGTTATCCTCGCCTTTATTGTCATGTTCACGACGTTTCGGTCGTTTTACGCTCCGGCCTTCTTCGGGTGACTGGAATTTCGAAGTGAACCCTTTATTTCGTCCACTGGAAGAGATTGTTCTAGTTCCACGTGCCACACCACTTCGAAATGTCTCATTCATCCCCCTTTAACGGCAATCACATGAAGAAGGCCGGAGCATACAACTGCTGAACAATGTAAATAATTTGTCTGTACCTCTGAGATTAGGTATTATAATTACTTACATTATTTGCATTATTCGGACTGTGATCTTCGTCTTCATTTCCCTATTCATAACGTTTCGGCAGATGTACGCTATAGCCTTCTTTAGATGATTGGAATTTCGATCGAACCCTTATTTCTTTCACCGGGGTAGATTGTTCTAGTTCCACGTACCATGCCTCTTCTGGATGTCTCAGTTATTTCCCTTTAACTCAAATCTCCAAGTTTGGTTCACCACTGTTGTGGCCTGGTACTGAACTCACAATTCTTTGGGTCTAGTCACTGGATCTAACCAACATGTTTGGAAACGTTATGAATATGGCAATGAAGATGAGGATAACAGTCTGAGTGTTGAAGCTTAAATAAGCATGGAATAATACAACACAAAATGTACGTTAACAAAATGTATTGAAACAAAGAATAGGTACACAATATTTACAGTTAGTTTGGTATATTCTTGGGAAGACTGTTCCTGCATAATGGGTTGACTAAATCGCAGTCGGGCAGAGTCTCTGGATTCAATTTCTTAATCTCTACTATCTTCCCCGTCTTCCGGTACCAACCCATATTTATATGGTCGGTAGTCCGCTTATGTAAATTAGGTGAATCATACACAACACTGAGTAATGTAAATAATGCAATTATAGTGTAACCCGGATATAGGAGAGTTGTCGGAACCGGAGAAGAAGTCTCTTATATCCGGGTTTCTCTTATATCCGTGTTTGGTCTATATGTATACATTAACACAGGCTCTAATTTGAGACCAGAGAAAATCTCTCTTATATCCGGGTTTCTCTTATATCTGGGTCTCTTATATCCGGGTTACATTGTAATATAAATAATGTAAAAAAAAATCAGTTTATTGACTGCAGTGAAATCTTAAAATTTTGAAATGGTATTTCCGTAAAAAGCCTAAACTAAGCCCCGCAACATTTTTACAACTTCATAAAATAAGGAATAACCTTTCACATACCCAGTTATACTGCTTTCTGTTCAATTTTCCTCTGGTGCCAGGATAAAGCATTTAGTAAAATTCAACAAAAAATATGGTGTCAAAAAGATGGACTTTATCTTGACGCCGCTATTGGCATAAAATTTCTCGTGAACTTTTATTGTTTTAAAAAGCAATTTTTATGATTTTAATAAGTTCTGGTCACAACCAATAGCACTGCATATTCATCTTCTTTATTTTATCAAGAATCTCTAAATACATTTCCATACGTTGTTAGAATGATGGACTTATAATTACGTAACATCGATTCTGGCAAGAAAAATTGTCTAGCAGGTCACAGTGAACCAATTGTCTTAGCAGCAGATCTAGCAATTGATTCAAGTACCAGACGGGAAAAATCTCAATATAGCAGATCTAGATCCACGGCCTTCTCACGAAGGAACCCATCCTTGATTGACCAGGTCTTCATGAATGTATCCGTACTCACCACGCATGACCAGCTGAGTGTTGGTGAGGCTATTTTGATTCAGGTTTTGAATTCAGTTGTCCTTCTCCTAGATCGGTTTTCCCCCCCAAAGCTATAGGAACCAGTCTCTCCTGCTATTTACTCATAGTGAGAGGAAATTGAATCGTACCTTTCCCTAAGGTATTTGGACGCAAGGTATTGTAAGAAACTCAACAGGAATTCAAAGTTGGCTCTCCTATTCCTCAACACGAACTCTTATCCATCACTTCATCATGCTTGCCAATGGAAAACATTAGGCCGAGAACACGCAATGAGGCACTTTTCTGAAGGCCAGCATCAGCCATGGAATCAGTTTTAACAAAATTTGTATTGCTTAGATGAAGCATTGTTAATTATTATTAACTAGTTTAAAAGTAGCCCGATAAGGCGGTATTTAAACTAGCTCCTGTGGAGGTCTTCTGATTGGGCCTTCGGTTTGTTCAGGAGTTTGAGAGTCCGTAAGACTTTGCATATCCTCAGAATTGGAAACTCTCCTGGATGCCGTTTGATCAGGGTTTTCATTTGAAAGGGACTTTCTTTTCCACAACGCAACCTTGGCTCTTTTGATTGCACTCTGACCGTCTGTTAGCGGAGGTTTCTTTTTGCGAGGCAAACTACAGAAGAACTCAAAACTGATCGCTGCATTTAACTATTGCATTAATATTTAAACTCACCTTTAAAAAGTTCAACGATAATTCTTCTGCTGCCACGTAATTTAAAGACAATTTGATGTACGTAGGTCCTTAGTTTCCGTACAAACAATTATTTTCATTTCATGGACGACTTTCGCTGGATTTCGCAATTGATTTCGATTATTTTCTAATTTATTTCCAAGTTATAAAAATTGTTAAAGTTCAAGATTTGTTGCAAAAAATCACGTGAAAAATCGCCGAAAGCAATTGCAGTAATGAAGGCCCGGGAATTCAAAATTTCTGTAGTTTGAGCTATTCAAAGTTAGAGAGTTGTGTCCCTTTAACTGAAAAAGTGTGACATTGTGACATTTACATTTATTATATAGATTATTTACTGGTAATCATTTCAGCTTTCTCTTCTTTGTATTTAATATTAATAATGTTAAGTTGTGTGTTGGCGTATTGACAACCATATATTATTGATATGGAAAATTCTTTCATCTTATGCCGCCTTCTTTCTATCGTAACTCAACCAAAATTGTTTTTTTTTAATTTTTTTTATCAAATATAAATGATCTAAAACTGTAGCGTTTTCCCTTCTCTTATGTCATCAAATTTTCTAACAAAGGTTTCATATCTTGATAAACGCACAAGTTATATCTTGTGAATATCTTAAGGCTATTCATTAGTCATTCTTTTATAGAAGATTGATTAAAAAAGAAGATTAGGATTTCTTGCCAAAGCTGCCACTCGATGGTTCTGTCGCCTCGATCTTCTTTGGGGCGATATTATTGATTAAATTAAGAAATCCTATCAGTCAAAATGAACCCCCCCTCTGTAATGTTCGTATTTCGAAGCCAAAACAATTGATAAAAAATAAACGCAACTTCCAAAAGAGACAATAAACCAAGGAAAACTAATTCAACGACAGTCGATCGTAAACAATAAATATAACGAAAAAAGAGAGAAAGGAATAATAATTATGCAGTTAATATAATTCTTCAAATAAACCCTTAAATCTATAAGAATAAATCTGTAAAGATATTTGTGACAATAATTGTCAACGAGTTCGAATATATATATATATATATATATATATATATATATATATATATATATATATATATATATATATATAATATTAGTGGTCAATATATATATGTATATATATATATATATTTTTATATATATTATATAAAAAATTTTTAGATCATAATAGAATTCTTTTCATTTTTCTTTTCATTCAAGATAATCAAAAATTTTTAGGAATACGTTTTGAAAGCGTCGCCCATGTGACGACAACGTGACCATGCTAAACGGAAATCTGATCATTTTAAAAATTTTCAGTTATCTGTTATCGTCTTTGTCAAATTGAACTGAATTGTATTTTAATGAATATTGTCTTGAAAAAGGTTTATTAAACCGAAACGTCAGACGTCGACATTTCATTCATTTTTAAACAACATAATTGCATTTAAGGATTTTTGTTTGTTTTTTTCCAAATTTTTTTTTTTTTCATATATATATATATATATATATATATATATATATATATATATAATTCTCAAGAGGCTACAATCCAGGTAAAACTCAATGTCCAGCACAGAGTAAGAATATAATATAAAAGGCTCAACCACTAATATTCCATGGTTATAATTTATTACACTGGAATCATAATTTGTAGGTCTGATGAATTGGATCGTGATTACAATTGCAATGTAATAAATTATAACCATGGAATATTAGTGTCTGAGCCATATATATATATATATATATATATATATATATATATATATATATATATATATAGGTAAAGAAAATCTTGGTAATCCGTATGGATACTGTATGGATAATGCCAAGGAGGAGCGAATAATTTAATTTAAAGAAAATATATGGAATATTTGTGATTCCTTGTGAAATCGCTTATAAAATCTTTGAATATCTTGTTCAAATTTTGATAAATAAATCTTTCATTGTTCAACATGAAGCCTATTTAATTTTATTTGCCTGGGATGTGTAGTTACTCAGATATTTACATTTTAAATAATGTCAATTATTTTGGGAACATCAAGTATTTTCCAATTACTAAGTTACAATTACTAATGTTACTAAGTTCTTTTGCCAAGTTAATCTGTTAATCTCCAAGCTTGGTAAACATCTCTAGAAAGTTCACCATTGTCATAAAGTCACTGTCACTTGAAGTCACCAATACAAGGGAGATAACAATATACAGGGTGTCCTACAAAACTGACATCACTTTGTAGTCTAATAACATAGGCAATTCTTAACAAAATGTGTAAAAACTAACTAATTTGCTTATGTGGACTTATCTCAATGAGAATTTATCAGGAAGATGGATTGGGCATGCCACTGATAATGACAATGTTCCATTTAAATGGACACCATGTTCACCTGACTTGACACCTTGTGATTTTTTTTCTATGGAGCTATGTGAAGCTCTTCCTACAAGCATAGAGGAGCTCAAGCAGAGATTCACTGAGGTGCTGGAGAATGTTACTGAAGTCATGCTACAATGTGTTTGGCAGGAGCTGGACTACTGACTTGATGTGTATCATGTCACAGGTGGGGTGCATATTGAAGCTTTGTGAAATCTGTTATAAAATCTACATCCCTTTGAATATCTTGTTCAAATTTTGATAAATAAATCTTTCATTGTTCAACATGAAGCCTATTTAATTTTGTTTGCCTGGGATGTGTAGTTACTCAGATATTCCCATTGTAAATGATGGCAAGATTTGGGGGATACCCCGTACATTATTATAACACAAAAATATACGGGGTGTGCTAAAAGTAGGCATACACTTAGTAGGTATGCATTTTACTTTTTTTTTTTTAAATAAACATCGTATTACATTTATATTTATTTGTTACAATGATATTTGTTCAAAACTGTTTATGTACATTTGTTTAAGTCTTTAATTACATTTTTTAGTACAGTTTAATCTCTTAAGTGTACAAAATGTCCTACATCGACCTTGCAACATTCCTCGAACCTCTCCAGAACACTTTGACAGACAGCACAACACAAATTCCGATCTGCAACACTTTCAATAAATACTTCTGAGATGTACTTTTTTTTAATTCGTCCATTGTGTGAGGACTTCTCGCGTAAGACTTGTCCTTTACTAAAAAGAAAAAAATTAAAAAAAAGAAAAAATTAATTGTTGTTAGGTCAGGGGGAACATGGTCGCCATTGAATTCTGCCCCTTCTTCCGAACCAACGCTGTGGAAAGGTTTGGTAAAGGTAGTGTCTTACTGCCAAAGGATAATGGTGAGGTGCTCTATCCTGCTGACCGTCCTGGGAATCACGATAAACTACATCCGAGTCCTTGGTAAGACGACAAACTACGTCCAGAAGCAAGGCCTCAAATAAGGAGGTTTTGAGGAGCATGGGACCACCGCTTAATTGCTGGTGTTCTCAGGTGTGGTAGAATCTCTTAGGGTACCAGCAATTGATAAAGAGTTAACCCTCAAACTGGAGTCAAAACACTATGAAAGTGTAAAAATAGGTTTCAGTACCTGTTGTGTTAGGATCCACCTAATTTGCATAGTGGAGTACCGACCAGATAAATATGGTTGGTACCGGGAAGAGAGGAAGGAATCAAGAGATTCAACCAGAGACTCTGCCCGACTGTGACTCAGTCAACACATTCTCCAGGAACGGTCTTCCCAAGAATATACAAAAGACTATATGTAAATATTGTGTACACTTTCTTGTTTCAATACATTTTGTTCTAAGTACATTTTGTGTGCATTATTATTCCATGCATTAGTCAAGTTTCAACAGTACCAGAAATACTTCGTAAAAAAATAAGCCAGCAATAGATTTTTGAAGAAAAAACATATTACCAACAATACGTTTTTGAGAAAAAAAATCTTCACAGTAATGCACTTTTTGAAAAAAATTATTACCGGCTATACATTTTTGAGGAAAAAATATTACCAGCAATACTTTTTTGAAGGAAAAAATTATTACCAGAAATAGATTTATGACAAAACAAAATATTACCAGCAATAAAAATTTTGTCGGCATTAAATTACCCATTGAGGTTGATATGTCGTAAACCAAACCAAACCAAACCAAACCATCCTGCTGAAAGAACAGTTCGGCGATGTTAGTTCTGGTTCTGAGCTGTGGAAATTTGAAACAAATAGCGAAACAATTATAAGCCTACTTTCGATACACCATATATATATATATATATATATATATATATATATATATATATATATATCCCATAAACCTTGTTCTTTACTACCCTCCCCAGAAAAAAAGAAATCCATTGGTGTTAGGTCAGGTGAACGTTGTGGCCTTTCCATGCTACCACTTCTTCTGAACCAACTCTGTGGAAACGTTTGGTTAAGGTAGTCTCTTACTGCCAAAGCATAATGGTGAGGTGCTCCATCCTGCTGAAAGAACAGTTCGGCTCTAGTTCTGAGCTGTGGAATCTGAAACAAATAACAAAACAACTATAAGCCAACTTTTGGCCTCTCCTGTATCACCCATTCCTAAAGATTAATGTTTCCGCTCTGCTAATTTTATATCAATCTCTTTCAAACTTTTGTTCACAAATACATGATGGACTTTGTGTATACACTCGAAAATACTATTAAATTGTTGTGAAAATAATGTTCGATCTTAGAATAAAACTTTTGTATTTTAACGTTGTTGTAACCTTGGGAAGGTTACTGAATAGTTTAATCAAACGAAGGTTGGTAATGAACGATAATACTTAGGACAAGAACAACACGTAAAAGAAGTAGACAACTGCTAGAAGTGAGTCAAGTGAATTCCACAATGAATCTCCAACTCTAGGATATCTAACAACCGCCCTACGAGGCTAGATGTGGCACAAAGCCGAATTTAATATGGGGTATGCGAGCTCGTATGCTCGTCAAAAATTCCCTGTATACCCTGTATAAAATAGGGTCGGGTAGCTTTTTTCCGAGACGAGACTCTGCCCTTCGACATAGCCTCGTTGGGGACCCTCTCTGCCCAGAAGCAGAGAGTTTGCCCAACACAGCTGGAAACAAATGTCCAACTGCAGGATATTTACCAACCAACCCACGCGGTCAAATGTGGTACAAGGTCGAATTTTATGTGGAATATCCGAGCCCGTAGGCTCGGCCAAAAATTCCCCTTAGACCCCGTTTAAAACGGGTCGGGTAGATGTTTCTCGAGATGAGACTCTACCCTTCGACATATCCTCGTCTGGGGATCCTCACTGCTCGGAGGCAAAGTGTTTGACCAGTACAGCTGAAGACGAATCTCCAACTGCAGGATATCTGCGAAACATCCCACGCGGTCAGATGTGGCACAAGGTCGAATTTAATGTCGGGTATCCGAGCCCGTAGTCTCGGCCAAAAATTCCTCGTAGATCCCGTATAAAACGGGGTCGGTTAGCTGTTTCCCGAGACGAGACTCTGCCCTTCAACATAGCCGCGTGTGGGGACCCTCTCTGCCCGGAGGCAGAGTGTTTGACCTGCACAACTGGAGACGAATCTCCAACTGCAGACCAACATACAGCATTTACGACTGTATTTTTGTGAATGGGTACATACAGATTATCGTCCGTAGGTATGCTACAATAAATGTATTATTATAATAGATGATCAAAAGAATATTGCCCATTCGTAATGATTAAAGAACCCTCTGTTAATTTTATTACAATATCTTTCAGAATTTAACTTCAGGCGTCATATACACGTCATCTTTAAAATGAAAATGAAGTTTACTTGTTTTACGTGAGTTCAAGCTTTTCTATTTTAGATGGTTGACATGAAAATGATGTTCACATAGACCTACTCGATATGTGATAGTGTTAGTGAAATTGAGTAAACTGAATCCAGTACATGTTCTTTGTATTACTTTAAAGATGACGAGTATATCGTGCTGCTACCAACATTAACAGAGAGATGGGATGAAGGATCCACTTATGATCGGAGAGGACGACGATAGTTTCTGAAGTTATGCAGATCAAGATCAAGGTGATAGAGGACGTCCATCTGCAATTACTAATCAACATCTGAATACACTATTCGAAGAAAACCCACGTCGAAGTGTCAGAGAAATGTCTCAGATGAAGGGTGTATGCATTTCAAGAATATCGGGTCATCTCAAGAAAATTGGCAAGTTGAAGAATGGTTCCACACGAACACAATGAATGTCAAAGATTTCGACGTTTTAGAGCGTGTTGCATCTGCGAAATTCGAATGATCAATTTCTTGATTGAATAGTGATGAGAAATTGATCTTTTATGACAATTGTAAACGATTGGTTCAACGGCTTGGTCATGACGAAGTATCCAAATATTTACTAAAGTCGATATTGTCTCTAATAAGATTAAGATGACTGTTTGGTTGTCTGACATTGGCATTACCCATTACAACTTCCTGAAATCTAACCAGAGCATCACTGCAGATAGTTACTGCCAGCAACCGGATGAAATTCTCATTAAGTTAAGCAATATGCAACCGACACTGGTTCAATTTTGCTTCACATATTGCCAAGATGACACTACAAAAGCTCACCGACATGGGATTCGAGACTTTGCCACACACATCATATTTTCTTGCTTTCTCGCCCACTGACTACCAATTATATAGAAACATTATATAAATAATATTTTAACTTACTGAATGTTTTCTCATCTACTACCAAAAAGTACTGCGAATAGAAGAAAAAGTAATAAAGTAATATAACGGACATACTGGACTCGCTTCCAATGACACTGTCACACATCGAGAAGGTCTGTGTGAACACCATTTCATGTCAGCCATCTGAAACAGAAAATTATATTATATAGGGGTGACAAGACTTTCGGACCAGGTTGTAGAATATAAAAAATAAAGAAAACGGAAAATAGTCAAATGTTAGGTTCGTAATATTCTAATATTCTTTAACAGAATTTTTATGGGTTCTTACCCATAATAATAATAATGGACTATTCCATACTTAATAAATACTGCGCCTTAGGAGTAGGCAGAGAGTCAGTCGACGCAGTACTTTCTGAGCGACTGTTCGGTTGTACTCTCTTCCTACGGGCGGGAGAAACCCGAAGGAGGCTACGCCGAAGGGCGGAGTCTCCTTTGGGGAGGTAAAACCGGCCCAGAACCCGTTTATACGGGTTCAAATGGGATATTTTTTGGCCGAGCCTAATGGCTCGGGAATGCCCACGTTAAAAAGGCCTTGTGCCACATGACACCCTCGTGGGGGGGACAAATATTGTCAGTCGACGCAGTACTTTCTGAGCGACTGTTCGGTTGTACTCTCTTCCTACGGGCGGGAGGAACCCGAAGGAGGCTACGCCGAAGGGCGGAGTCTCCTTCGGGAGGTAGATCGGCCGTGAACCCGTTTATACGGGTTCAATGGGCATATATTTGGCCGAGCCCACGGGCTCGGAATGCCCACGTTAAAAAGACCTTGTCGGGGGGGGGGGTGACTGAATATCGTCAGTTGAGTCAGTAGTTCAAGTCGAGTCAAGAGTCGTGTCAGAGGCAGTCCGAAACAGAGTCGCGTTCAGACAATTACTGCAAGACATTGGAATAGTGATACTGATCGAGACTACATTGTTCTCTCTACTAAACCTGATTGTTCATACTAACACTTCTACTTCTCTGTATATATTCCTGTTTGTAATATATCTGTGTTAGTCCATACCTGTGTTCGAGTTCTTTATTGGTTCTCCCTTGGACTATCACTTTGGTACAAGGAACTGGACCATAACAAGAATGAGACTCCTTGAAGAATTCCATGCAAAATAGAATGGTATATTTTAGTATTTTATATAAGAGATGAATAATTGTCATTATTCTTGCATTATGACAAGCCATTGTTATTATCTTGTTTCTTGTAGCAAATCTACGGACGATAATGGGTATGCCCCCATTTACATAAATACAGTAGTAAATACTGTATGTTGGTCTGCATTTGGAGATTTATTTGCAGCTGTGCTGGTCAAATTCTCTACCTCCGGGCACAGCGATCACATTCTCCTGAAATCTCGACCACTGACTACTACTTTTCAATCATCTTGTTTTTTTTTAAGCCCAAATACATTACGTTGTAAAGAAGATGCCGTAACTGCATTTAAAGCTTTCATGGCGTTCAAATCTTTAGAGTTTTATTGTAAAGGTATACATAACTTTATAGCTCGATGGTAGAAATGTATAAATGTTCGGGTTTTCTGGTTTTGACTGATTTAAACACCGTTTAAATACATTAATTCAGAAAGAAAAGGTGATTCTAAGAACAGACATTATTTCCCTAATATAAAAAGGATAATTGTTTTTTTTTTTAATTACGGGAACAGATCTCAACCCTAACTATAAAATGACTTATTCCTAATAATTTTTAAATAATTTCCCATAAACGGTCAACATGCACTTCACTAGGAAGTACCTTTGTTTCATCGGGGTAGGCTAAAAGTAGTTTTGACGTGGCACAAGACCTATAATATGACAAACCCAGTAAGGGTCGAACATCCTACACAGTTGTAATTGATATAGCGAGGCAAGCTTGTTAACCATTACACCACTTCGAATCAACAAAAGTAATTTACTAACCGTAGTTGAGACTGTTACTGTTTTTTGGGTATATACCGGATATAACTAGTGAGCGAGTCAAAATGACTTAATTTCCTTTATAGTCGACCAATAGAAGGTTGACCAATCAGAAGCCGCACGCCACTGTATCTGTCGTGTATAAAGGCGGCCATCTTTGTTTTGCTACTGGAATGACCAGAGGCAACTTTTCCGGCGTACAGGACAGACGGAAGAACTACGCTCTGCTACTTTGCTACGATATTCACTGCGAACCTGAACTACGCTTTCCTACTGTCTCCGAAATATTCACTGCCAACCTCTGGATTCTATACTGGAAGACGACCGTCATGAAAATGTCTAACAGAGACGTGGCACAAGGTTTCTCTCGTTTTGTATGTTAAAACTTTCGAAATTTGCGATTGGATAATTTGTGCGCCAAAGTAACCCTTAAACGGCAGAAAAGGATTCTGGGACGGGTAAAAACGAGAAAGTTTATTTGTAAAGGATACATTTTATGCTTACTTTTTTAATTATATAGAAACATTATAAAAATAATATTTTAACTTACTGGATGGTCCGAAAGTCTTGTCACCCACTATCAAAAACGACTGAGAAGAATAGAAGAACAAGTAATACAGTAACAAAAAGCGCATACTGGGTTCAGTTTATTCAGTTTTACTGACATAAACTGATAAAGTATCTAGCAAAAACAGAAGACTTTATTACTTGCCAATTGTGACATTTTTCCTGGCCAAAATTATGATTTCATTCTGTGACTTTATTACTGGGCACAGTTTCGTCAATTGTTCCAGGCGTTCACTAAACTTTTTCCTACGCTTCTTCAAACTCATATGCGCTTGATATTATTACTCAGGTTTCTAGGCCATAAAAATCGTAATTGATTCTAGTTTAGAGAGTCTGGAAACAGAGCAGATACAACACTTTGATCCTAGAGAGAAAAGCGTAAAAGTAAGACATGCAGAATAATAGCACAGTCAATTGTGGATTTTATATGTTAGTAAAACGACGACAAAATAAAAGTCCGTATGTAAAAGAAAAATAGATATATAAAAAGATATTATATTTTTAAAACATTTTTCTAGGCCACACGGGATATGAACTAAGAAAGATAATATTTCGGAATCATTGTCAGTGTGTTAACCGGATTCCATCTTCAATTCATGCACTTCTTTTTTTGGGGGGTTCATTCATTTACATTTTCTAATTCAATGTTGAACTACGTCGGAATTTTGATCTAAAGGATCCAAATAGTCGACATAAATAATTCCCGTTCCGCGAAGTCATATTCTAAAACGCAGTAAGATTGGACGAAATATCCGTAGGCGATAATGTAGAAAGGATAAAATATATGTTGACCATAATGTAGAACAGTTAAAATCACTGTTGTCTGTAATTCAGAATGCATAAAATGTTAGTCGGCTATTAATTAGAACGGATAAATTGTCTGTTGGTTACAAATTAGAACGTATAAAATATCTGTCAGCCATAAATTGGAACGTATAAAATATCTCTCGGCAATAAAGGTTGGAAAGGTTAAAATGTCTGTCGTCTATAACGGAAAACAGATAAAAATGTCTGTCGTTTGTAATTCAGAACGGATAAAATATCTGTCAGTCATAAATTATGTCGGATAAAATAACCGTCGGAAATAACGTAGAAGGAATAAAATGTCTGTCGGACTTAAATTAAAACTGATAAAATCTATGTGCACTATAATGCTGTTATGGTGAAACACACCTATTCTATAGTTAATAGACTCTCCCACCTAATATAAGTAGGAGTAGTAAGAGAAACGAAGACTGCACAAGATATGTTAGCGTAAAGAAAGATTAAAAAAAAAGAGTCTGGCATTTCACATGTAAGGAAAATACGCTACAAAGAAGAAAGTCAGTCTACCAAAAAGAATTCTAAAATTGCGGATTATCAAGCAAAAAGTGAAATACCAGAGAAAAATAAACAAATACTCCCGAAGCCATGTTTTGCTTGCGGTGAACTACAACGGTACAAATATTGCAATTTTAGGAATAAAAAATGTTTCAACTGTAAAAGAGAGGGTCATAAAAGCTTGCGCTGCAGGTCAAAAAATAAAGACAATAAAATAAGAAAATTAAAGTCCAACGAGGTAAAAATGGAATAACCAGAAAAATTGTTACCGTCGAAAAAATATAAAAATGCAACTTGACACTGGCTCAGATCTATCTATCATAAATTTGCATACGTGGAAGAAGTTGGGGAAACCGACTTTAATGAAGACAAAGAAAATCGCGAGGTCAGTGACGGGAGAAAAATACAATTTATTGGGGAATTTGTTACAAACGTCACGTTAAATAAAAAAACGCGAAAAGCTAAACTATTTGTCATAGAAAATACCACGAACTTACTTGGTACGAATTAGATAACAGAATTCCAATTATGGGATCTACCGATAAATTCCTTCTGTTACAAGGTAGAAAGTTTAAACACCGAAGCCCCAAAATTAGTACAGAAACTTAAGGAAACATTTCCTACTGTTTTTTCTTCAGGGTTGGGAATGTGTAGCAAGATGGAGGCAAAATTCCAGCTAAAAGGTATTATTGAGGATCGAACTCATTATTCAGCCGTAACTGATCCAGCGATGCAAGCTTGTTAACCATTGCACCACGTCGAAATGCTCAAAAGCAATTTACTAAAAGTAACTTAGATGTAGTACAAGGCCGAAAGTATGAAGCTCTCAGTGAGGATCGAACCCTATATTCAGTCGTAATTGATATAGCGAGGCAAGTGATTTACTAAGCGTAGCTTAGACGAATCACAAGGCCTGTAATATGACAGACTCAAGCTTGTTAACCATTACACCACTTCGAAGTTCACAAAAGCGGTTTACTAACCTTAGTTGAGACGTGGCACAAGACCTATAATATGACGGACCCAGTAAGGGTCGAACCTCCTACACAGTTGTAATTGATATAGCGAGGCAAGCTTGTTAACCATTACACCACTTCGAATCAACAAAAGCGATTTACTAACCGTAGATGAGACGTGGCATAAGGCCGATGATATGAAGGACTCAATGAGACTCGAACTCCATACTGAGTCGTAATTGATATAGCGAAGCAAGCTTGTTAACCATTACACCACCTCGACGTGCGCAATAACATAGTCTCTTACTGGCTTGGAGTAATGCCACCTGTTAAAATAATATCGGAATATTTCACAGGTTGTGTGATCGAGAAATACATAAAATTACATTGTATTATTTTTCACTTGAACGTTATTTTTTTAACCCATTACACAAGAAAATTATAGAATAGCTATTTATAGTTTCTTTGCTGTCGAAATTCTAATGAATAATATAAGTTAAAATAGTCACTCCATTTTTAAATTACCTACTATTTCTTTGTAATGTTTTATTACGGTAGAATTCCTGACAGCGGGACTAAGAAGATGTCCCGGATGTGAGGAATTGGTTACAAAGGCCGGATATGAGGAATTGGTTACAAAGTCCGGATATGAGGAATTGGTTACAAAGGCCGGATATGAGGGGTTATAGATAGATTAAAATAAAAGAACTGAAATCAGGTTTAACATTTATTTTCAATGTTTTATAGTAAACAAAATAAGTTAATGGTGAGTGAAATATAACAGAATTGATTTTAAGGAAAAAGAAATAAATTATGTAATTTTAATGAAAATTCATTAAATTAAGTATGGCACGTATGCAAAACAAATAATGTAACAAGGATTTTTTAATCACTGTTGCATGATGATTCCTTTTCTTCTAATGTCATTCTCAACTTTTTCCGCATTTTGTTTTGCTTTTGTTCTTGAAATTATTTAAACGAAAGACACTTTTTAACTCTGCGTGTGTTATTACAATCGTCATAGCTGAATGCTGGCTTTCTTTCCATAAAACTGACAACCTTTTCAATAGCTTTTTCAATTTCAGTTCAGGTTTCATGTCATGTTTTTTATTCCCTTGTTCAGTGTGACAGTGTGAATACTGGAGAATAGTTTCTTTCGAAGATTTTATATCATACAATGTTAACTTTCCTATGTTGAACTCAGCCATTAGTTACAATGAACTTTCACCAGCGCCTAGACTGTTTAATATTTCCACTTTTAGCGATAACTCCAAAGTTGTTCTTTTCCTCTTATTCCCATCATCTTTTGCACCATTACTAGCCATTAGGTTGAAATAAGCATAAGCAATTATCCAAAATAAATTTCCTGAAAAACGGAAATTTCAAATCAGTTACATATTACCCAAATATTCAAATATACACATCAGAATCATGTCTGGATATGTGGGATTCCGGATATGAGGCACTAAGGATTCTACTGTATGTAAACATTAATGTCTGGACGATGTTTGGAAATGTCTCGTATGGCCATTTATTGATAGTTTAAACATTGTTATAATAAGAAAATGGTGATTTTAGAAATCACTGTTTATGTGGAATTATTATTGATCTGTCGTTAAAATATACTTCTGCAAAGATAAAATGAAACAGACTTTTCCGTCTCATTTTAAATCTGTTTTAGAAATCTCTGCCGGTATAAAATGTTGAAAGGAGGCAGTGTCACGAAAATGCCACTGACAATTGTAGAAAGAAATTGAAAACTTGTTCGCATTGACGATGATAAATGGGGATTGGACCAGCGCTTGTTTCGGAACAGCATCTTTGCAATGAGAAACAGGTGGAGTAAATAAGGAAAAGGCAAGCACGAACAAAACAAAAAAAAATCAAAAGAAAAAAAAAAGAAAGTAAATCCTAAACAAGAACAAACGAGAAAAAGGATGTGGGTAGAGGAAAACTTACAAATCGAATTGGAAGGAAACCCAAGGAAATGAAATCTGGTCAGGATTCGGAAATGTCTTTGGGTGATAGAAAATATTCAATCATTAGAATAAAAGAACATTCTTTTATTACTGACTTTCCGTTTTTTGCAAATACGTCCACAAACTTTTCTATTATTTTTTCTTCTTTCTTTGTTATATTTTTCTTTCTCTTTCTTGTTCACTTTGTTTGATCTCTTTGTTTTCTTTCTTTCTTTCTCTTTTTATTTAATCTCTTTGTTTTCTTTCTTTCTTTCTTTCTTTCTTTCTTTCTTCTGTTCTTTTCATTTAATCTCTTTGTTTTCTTTCTTTCTTTCTTTTTTCTTTCTTTCTTTCTTTTCATTTAATCTCTTTGTTTTTTTCTTCTTTCTTTCTTTCTTTCTTCTGTTCTTTTCATTTAATCTCTTTGTTTTCTTTCTTTCTTTCTTTCTTTCTTCTGTTCTTTTCATTTAATCTCTTTGTTTTCTTTCTTTCTCTTTTCATTTAATCTCTTTCTTTCTTTCTTTCTTTCTTTCTTTCTTTCGTGTTCTTTCTCTTTTTGTTCTTTTCATTTAATCTCTTTGTTTTCTTTCTTTCTTTCTTCTGTTCTTTTCATTTAATCTCTTTGTTTCCTTTCTTTCTCTTTTCACTTAATCTCTTTCTTTCTTTCTTTCTTTCTTTCGTGTTCTTTCTCTTTTTGTTCTTTTCATTTAATCTCTTTGTTTTCTTTCTTTCTTTCTCATTTTATTCAATCTCTTTCTTTCTTTCTTTTTTCTTTCTTTCTTCCATTCTTTCTTTCTTTCTTTCTTTCTTTCTTGTTCTTTCTCTTTTTTGTTCTTTTCATTTAATCTCTTTGTTTTCTTTCTTTCTTTCTTTCTTTCTTTCTTTCTTTCTTTCTTTCTTTTATTGTTTTTTCTCCTGTTCTTTTCCTTTACTCTCTTTGTTTTCTTTCTTTTTCTTTTTCTTTTCTTTCTTTCTTTCTTTCTTTCTTTCTTTCTTTCTTGTTCTCTCTCCTTTTTGTTCTTTTCATTAATCTCTTTGTTTCTTTCTTTCTTTCTTTTATTGTTCTTTTTCCTGTTTTTTTCATTTAATCTCTTTGTTTTCTTTCTTTCTTTCTTTCTTTCTTCTGTTCTTTTCATTTAATCTCTTTGTTTTCTTTCTTTCTCTTTTCATTTAATCTCTTTGTTTTCTTTCTTTCTTTCGTGTTTTTTCTCTTTTTGTTCTTTTCATTTAATCTCTTTGTTTTCTTTCTTTCTTTCTTTCTTCTGTTCTTTTCATTTAATCTCTTTGTTTTCTTTCTTTCTCTTTTCACTTAATCTCTTTCTTTCTTTCTTTCTTTTCGTTTTTTTCTCTTTTTGTTCTTTTCATTTAATCTCTTTGTTTTCTTTCTTTCTTTCTTTCTCATTTTATTCAATCTCTTTCTTTCTTTCTTTTTTCTTTCTTTCTTCCATTCTTTCTTTCTTTCTTTCTTTCTTTCTTTCTTTCTTTCTTTCTTGTTCTTTCTCTTTTTTGTTCTTTTCATTTAATCTCTTTGTTTTCTTTCTTTCTTTCTTTCTTTCTTTTATTGTTTTTTCTCCTGTTCTTTTCCTTTACTCTCTTTGTTTTCTTTCTTTTTCTTTTTATTTAATTTCTTTCTTTCTTTCTTTCTTTCTTTCTTTCTTTCTTTCTTTCTTTCTTGTTCTCTCTCCTTTTTGTTCTTTTCATTAATCTCTTTGTTTCTTTCTTTCTTTCTTTTATTGTTCTTTTTCCTGTTTTTTTCATTTAATCTCTTTGTTTTCTTTCTTTCTTTCCTTCTTTCTTTCTTTCCTTCTTTCTTTCTTTTTTCTCCTCTATTTTTTCTTTCTCTCTTTCTTTTCCTTTCATTTCATTCTTTCTTTTATTCATTAGTTACCTTCTTTTCTCTCCTTGACACACTCTCTCTTTTCAATTCCTCCCGCATTTCTCTAATTCATATTTACTTCTTCTATTTCCTATTTCTCCGTCTTCCCTTCCTTTCCTCTTTCCACTCCTCACTTTATTTTCCCATTTTCTTTATATCTTTTTCTAAAAAAATTTTTCCCCTATTTCATTTGTCGAAAATGTTTTTTTTTTTTTTTTTCGTCATTCATTCAAAATCTATCTTGAGAAATTCCATAATTCTTAAACTTTACATCAGCTTCTCCTACCTTTGTGTCCCAGGCACACTTTGAAGATGGCCAGAGGTTGATGAAAAAGTTAAATTTCGCCTGAAAAACGAAACCTAATCAAATGAAAGAACCGGGAAGAAACACTTGTCTTCGATCAAAAATTGTTCGGCTTTTCTTTACTTTTTTTTTTTTTTTTTCAAGAGCCGAAATAATTTTCAAATGTCTTGTTCATTCTTCAGTTACTCTTAAATTTAATTAGTGTCTGCTTTAATGCGACTATTGTCTGGAAACTGCAATTAGCATTGTCCAAAAATAACTCACTGACACACCTCTTGTCACTTTGCTTCAGGAAGCGTTCAGTCTGTCCCGCTTTGTAGACAATCAACGGGCTTGCGATTAACCTCTGACATGTATTTTAGAGCTATTTGAAAGAAAACCCCCTTTTTCAATACTTTCATTTGGGTTCGTTTTAAACTAACAATAAAAATTAAAGTAGGTTAACATGAATTTTGTGATAAAGTCGTAGAGTCTAAAAAAGAAAAAAAAATTCTTTGATCTCCTGAAATTAATTCAAACTTGTCAAATATTGAAGATCGCCAAATTCATCATTCTAATGGTTGTAATAAGTCAGTTATTTCTAAGTACAGCCTTATTTTTGAGAGAATGGCCTATGGCAGCGGTCCTTAACCTTTTTTGCGCCACGGGCCGGTGTCATATAAGACAATTTTTCCACTTACCGGGGTGGGCTCGTTGTCGATTGCACGCATAACAAAACAATAAACAAAACTGTGGCATCAAAGAGTCTACTATCCGGTGATTGGAGACCGCCGGCCTATGTGATGAACTTACTAATCACAGCTCTACAACAGTCGTCCTGTTGAC
The DNA here is from genome assembly GCA_903632075.3 of Acanthosepion pharaonis. NCBI lineage: Eukaryota > Metazoa > Mollusca > Cephalopoda > Sepiida > Sepiidae > Acanthosepion > Acanthosepion pharaonis. The sequence continues at coordinate 1,314,107 of CAHIKZ030005155.1, read as the reverse complement.
CATCTCTCGGTGCCACCTAAGATAGTGATTCTCCAAGCGTAGCTTGGAAGTGGCACAAGGCCGAATGTATGGGGCACCCAGTGGGGATCGAACTCACTACTCAGCCGTAATTGTTCTAGCGAGACAAGTTTGCTAACCATTACACCACCTCTAGGTGCCCGTAACGATTTTCCAAGTATAGCCTAGACGTGACACAAGGCCGAAAGTATGGGGCATTCAGTGAGGATCGAACTCACTACTCAGTAGTAATTGTTCTAGCGAGACACGCTTGCTAACCATGACATCACCTCGAGGTGCCCTGCCATTAAGATAAATAAAGTAAAACAGCATGCACTTCTCCCATTGCCAAGGCAGTTTGTGCAAAAGTTGCACTAGAAAAATTTAATTTCATACTGATTTTTCCAATTGACAACACTTCTTTATATGCTGTGTCACCTCGGGATGTTTGGATTCATGACTCTCCACAACTTCCTCTCCCTTGTAGATTCTAAGAAATGTTGTCTTTCTGTTATTTCTCCTAAACCCTGTTTCCGTCATCAATTTTGCTGTGTATATCTGTCTATATCTCTGAGATGAGGTATTATGATTACTTGCATTAATTTCATTACTCAGACTGTTAGCCTCATCTTCAAGCTAAACAAAGGTCTCAACTTCGTCACAACCATTAAACGGATACCATACAGTGTTCGAATCGAGGCAATAGCCTTGAACTTCCCTCAGGCTCAGGCGGATGAACTAAGATGGAAAGTGAGACAGACACTGTAAATAGCTAAGCCACCTAAATCAAACACCACGAAACTGGAGAGACAGGCAATGAGAACCTTACAGAGGAATGCAATCTGACTGAGTATGTTATGCGTTTATTCCCTGTGAGTTTCAAATTTTCGAAGCACTCTTTCCTCGTTATGGTGATTTTCAAAGGATAAATTAGATGTGGCACAAGGCCCATAGTATAAGCACCCAGTGAGGATCAAACTCACAACTAAGTCCTAATTGTTCTAGCGAAGCAAGTTTGCTTACCATTACACCACGGCGAGGTGCCCCTCTTCCCTCATTATGAGTCCTAGAAACCTCAACTCACTCTTTATAATATCATGTAGAAGTTTCCTTTTTGTTTCCATTTTCTCTAAAACTTCCTTGTTTCTCACATGTTCGGTCCATGGCATTCTTCTGTAGGACCACATTTCTGTTGCTTCATCTTTGAGGAGATCGTTCAGCACTGACTGACATACAGGAAGACAGATATCTCGTAGCAGTTTAGTACACTTTCCTTGTTTCTAACAAAATTTTCCTATTTCTTATTACTCTGCTTAGCTTTTGGAATGCATCTTTGGCTATCCCAGTACAGCTTCGGATTTCAGTGTCACACTTTCCATGTCCCGTTGGAACACTTCCCAGGTATTTAAATTTCCGCACTTGTTTGAGTTTGGTATCACCGATTTACAATTACAATTTTGGGCCCATCCCTTTGCTAACAAATATAGGTTCTGTTTTCTTCCAGTTGTTGTTTAATCATTTCTTCTCGCTTTTCTGCACCACCTTCGTTAGGAGATTCTGTAGTTTTCTTTCTGTGTCAATTGTGATATTAAATAAATAGCTATAAATATCTGGTCCATATGGAAGAAAAACTCGAAGCGAAATGACAACACCAAATGAACGAATGTGGACAATTTTTCCCTTTTTTCCCAAGGTGACAGATATACTTGTTGGCCAAATTTGTTTGATATTTCTCATCGGTGACAGCGGTGATGTCCAATATTGAATTTTGAATGCTGTCATCCTCTTCCACTAGAATGACTAACGTAACACAATATTACGGTCTCATTTTCTTGTATTTGGCGTAGGTGTCGTGCCCGTCGAAATGAATGGAAGCTGACAGACAGTTGGCATCACGACTTCAGTCAATTTCATACAGACCTGGCGTTGTTTCCTTCTGTCTTTTCTTCAAAAAATTCGCGGAAATGGCTCTGATGAGCTTTTTTTCACTGCTGCCTCAATATTTCTCATCAGTGCCAGTGGTCATGTTCAAGTCCACATTTTGAATGCTGTAATCCTCTCCCACTTGAATGACTGACGTAACACAATATTACGGCCCCATTCCCGTGTATTTGGCATCGGTGCCGCACAGTGGGCCCAGATGGGCTAGCTTTGCAAATAGAGGTATGATGATGTAAAACTTGGCCCAATCTGTTCCTGAGAAGTGATTAAGGTCTTTTTGGAAGTGTATGGGCAAGCTGAGTTCATAAAAGGTGAAATTTCTTAAAAACTGGGGGTTTGGGATAGGATTTCCTTATTTGATATCTTCACGTCCCAAGGTACAAAAGTATGATTGACTTGATGGAGGAATGTTTTGAAAATTCTGAAAGGGTTTAACGAATACACCTTTGATATTGGTAAATTATGGTGTATGGATCTTAGCCATTTTTAGTGTATCTGATGATTTAGAGCAAAAAAAGAATAAAAAAATGCTGCATTGTGAGTAAAATCGTCGAGTTTTTGCTAAATTTTGGGGGAAAATCATCAAAGGAATTGTTTTCTCATATTTTGATGGTATCCTAAGGCAATTCATAGCTAATATCTAGTCTTTAACCCGAAAATAGTAATATTACAACCATTATCATCCATTGGAGACTTAAATTTTAATTCTAGCATACACACAACAAAATTTACCAATTAGATAAATTTACGGTCTCTGTAATAAACTTTGGTCCTGCATTGAAGTAAAAAGGGCTAAGAATCACATAACAAACTGAAAAGATTCTAAATGGGCTAAGCCTGAATTTTTAAAAAAAAATTATATACTTTGGTAAATGAATCTTAGCCGTTTTGTGTATATTTGATGTTTTTGACCAAAGAAATAGTGCAAAATCGGACATATTCCCGACAAATTTTGTAGCAATTCTGATTTTACTTTTTCAAAATCTTAATGAATTAACATGAATATATGATTTTTCCAAACAGAATTCAATTATATGGTATTCCATGTTAGAAAAATCATATTTTCTGTATTTCCTCAACTAACCATAATAGATTTTAGCCCATTCACTTATCAGGATGATGAAGTAGCATTTCAAAATATGTGGTAAGAATATGGCAAAGAAATACCAAAGATTTTATTCATATTTCCGTAACTTTAAAATAACATAAAATCAGTTCTAGATATGCTAGAGACCTTTTTTTTCAGAAATTTCATGTAGATATATCTTATAAACGGATTACCATAAATGGACATCATTTTTCGAATCGAGGCAATAGCCTTGAACTTCCCTCGAAATGAATAGAAACTGAACTAAGATGGCAAAGTGAGACAGACACTGTAAACAGACCTGTTGCCACCTAAATCAAACACTTTGAATATTTTCGCGGAAATGGCTATGACGAGCTTTTTTCCCTGCTGCCACAACATTGCTCATCGGTGCCAGTGGTGATGTTCAAGTTAATTTTGAATGCTAAATCCAAACCGATTCTTCTACTGTAACAGTTTCTTTTCTCTCATTCCTCCTTTTGAACGCCCTGCCGTTCACTTCTTTCCTAAATGGAATCTTCCAAAATTTAAATGCATCTCGACTTAATCGCCATCTTCATCCTCAAATGACTTCAGATTTTATCGTTTTTCTATCCCCATTTTACCCAATCTTTTCTCTGACGAATTTCATAACCAGTATCCCTACTAGTGAATTTAAATTGCTTGCTGAAATGATTAAAATATATATATATATATTATATATATATATATATATATATATATATACTTCTTTTCCATTATTTTTAATTCATCCCAATTTAAGCCGTAAATGGTCCGTTTTTTAAATAAACAGTTTTAATTATATTTACAATCCTTCAATGATCTGAAATTGCGTACTGATTTATCACTTGTTCAGGCATCTCGAACTTCAGGCACTTTTCAACGTAATTAATAAAGTTTGTTTTTTCTGCATATTTTCTTATATAAATGCTTCAATTAAAATAACGTATAAACAGAAAACATATTAAGTCCTCCTGTCATAATATATATATATATATATATAAATATATATATTATATATATATATGTGTGTGTGTTTGTGTGTGTATTTCCTTATGAAAAACTTGGTAATCCGTATCACTAGTCCCATCCTGATAAAATCTTGAAAGCTTAAATGTAAATTCAGAGCTAATAATTTAAAGAAAAAACCGGCCAGATTTTATCTCCATTGTAATCCCCACTTTCACCAGAGACGTTTTAATGTCCCCTGGATTGTCAGACACCACTTTCAAAAAGAGAAACGAATAAAAATTAAAATGAATATATATATATATATATATATATATATATATATATATATATATATATCTGAGAGGCAAAATTGAAAGAATTTTCGACGCCACATACCACCCCACGGGATGTAGGCGGTAATGATTCTTGACAGTTTCATTCTTAGACTGAATGGCTGTAATTTCTTAGGAAAGACAGTGAGATTGTTTCATGTTGTTTTCTCAGTGGAATTCAGGGTTTTTCCTTCTCCTAAAATGGGCACCACACAATGCTTCTCTGTTATTTAACCCATAAGTGGGGGGAGAAGAGAAGAAATGAATTCATACATTTCCCGACGGCAGGCGAACATTAGAGAATAAGTAAAAATTTGAACTCAATTCACCGATTCCACATGCACGGCTCATGACATTTGCCCTTCACGCGGGTTATCTGTTTTAAATCTATTAGCTTGCACGAAAAGTAATCTTTTCTTTTCATGTGCCCTCTCCCTTCAGGACGTAGAGACTATGGTTCTCCACAGCTTCCTATCTGTATCTCAAAATTATTTGTCTCTCTACTATCCTTCCTAATTCTGCCATCCATTTACACAAGTTCATTACGCTAATCACTGTTTACTTTACCCCTTTTGCATTCATAATGTCCTGTGAGCGACAAAATCTTTCTCAGTATGCGTCCAATTAATTTCAACCGTCCTTTTTATTCAAAGTATAGGTGTTCCCATTTTCCTTAAAACTTACTCGTTGCTCAGAAGTTCGGTCCATGGTATTCTCTTCTTAATCTGTGAGAAAATTGTCCAGCATTAATTACCTGTTGTAGACTCGGCGTACTTCCTGCTCTTCCCTACTACTGTAACTATAGACTGCTCCGACATATAAACATGGCAAGTAGGCACATTAGAGTAGGATTTGAGTAGGTATTGATTTACTCAAGTTTTATAATTCTATGAATGAATGTCAGATAAACCTGTTCTTTGTTTTCCTTGCATACATAGTCTTCTGTTACTTCGATACTTTCAACAGTCTTTGTTTCTAACGAGATTTTCCAGTTTCTTAATACTTTTCTTAGTTTTTGGAAATTGTTCATATTTTACTGCTATATAAGAGGATTTATATTCCTTAGCAATTCAACACTCATTTCTTTGTTTCTAACGAAATCTTCCATTTTCTTAATGCTTTACATAGCTTCCAGAAATTATTCATTATTAACAACTATATAATAGAATTGATATTAAATAGCATTTCAACAGTCTTTTCTTTGTTTTTAACGAAAATTTCCAATTTCCTAACGCTTTGCTTATTTTCCGGAAAGTATTCATCATTTACTGCTATATAAGAGGATTGATATTACTTCACATTTCAACACTCTTCTCTTTGTTTCTAACGAAAATCTTCCTGTTTCTTAATACTTGACATATATTCTGGTATTGATGTTTCTTTATTTTGATGTGCATTTAGATTTCTGTGTCGCCGTTTCGTCATTTGCATCTCAAACTGTCTTTCTCGCTCACGGTCATACATTTGTCCCTGGTGTTTAGTCCTTTCTTCGCGCTTTCCTTTATTATCAGTCTAAGACTTCCTGCAGTCTTTATGTATGTAACAAGGGGCAATTTCTATACCAGTTGGGCAAGAGAGTTGTTTACATTGCCTGGCGATAATCACCAGGACCGACAGAAACGTCATTATTTCATACTATCAAGGTCTTTTTTTTTAACAAGATATATATTATCCCGACAAGTTTAGACTAACATAGGGAATAACAAATGAGACGTTCTGTTATTTTATTTTACTTTCATTAATTCGCCTTTCAAAACGTTTTCTAAGCTCATATTTCTAACTAAATTAAAAAACAAACAAACACCAGCACAGATTTGTATTCTCTTGTGATTCTCTTAATTGGTTTTCCTCTTATTGCTGCAATATATAGTCGGGTACTTCTTCTATTGCTGCCACATATACTCAGGTGCTTTCCATCCATTCTATTGCTGCTAGATATAGTCTGGTGCTTTCCTCCTATTGCTGCGATATATAGTCTGGTGCTTTCCTCCTATTGCTGCGATATATAGTCTGGTACTTCCTTCTATTGCTAGGATATATAATCTGGTGCTTCGTTTTATTGCTGCCATTTATAATCTAGGGGTTTCCTTCTATTCCTGCCATATATACTCTGGTGCTTTCCATTCCTTCTATTCCTGTCACATATAGTCTGGTGGTTTCCATTCCTTCTATTGCTGTCATATATAGTCTGATGCTTTCCTTCTATTGCTGCCATATACAGTCTGGAGTTTCCATTCCTTCTATTGCTGCCATATATATCTGGTGCTTTATTCTATTGCTGCCTCATATAGTGTGGTGGTTTCCAATAATCCTATTGCTGCAATATGTTGTCTGGTGCTTTCCATTCCTCGTATTGCTGCAATATATATCGTTATACCTGACATACCTATTCTATTATTAATAGACTCTTCCAGACATAATAATTAGTAGTAGTAGTAGTAGTAGTAGTAGTAGCGGTCGCCAGTTGGGCTCAGTGGTGTTGAGTGAGTCAGTCGATGTTGGACATTGAAGCATCAATCATCACAACTAGATTGTTGCGTCATTAACTCTTATTTCAAGTTCCTAACGTTTTGAACGTCGAACCTTATTGAACGACTTATTGAAATACAAGCCTCCACTGTGAAAACTACTCTACAGCATTTGGCGACGAGGGATTCGTAATTCACACGGGAAAAAGAAAATTTTTTCGTTCACTTTACTACAACATTGGCCACCAAGGATTCGAAACTCAGACGGAGAAAGAAAAAAAAAACTTTTCGTACGCCTAACAACACATTGACGACGAGGAATTCGTAATTCATACGTAAGAAAAATTTTTCGCTCACTCTATAACAACTTTGGCGACCAGAATTCGAAATACATACGAAAAAAAAAAAAAAATTAAAGAGAGAAAAAAAAATTCGTTTCGCCATATACAACACTTGGCGACGAACGTATTTTGGATTCATACGAAAAAAAAAAAACAAGACTTTGCGTTCACTCTACAACACTTGTCAACGTGGATTCGTAACTCATACAGGAGTGAAAAAAAATCATCCGCCATAATAAACGTGGCGTACGTGGGATTGGGTTTCATACAGTGAAGAAAAAAATCGCCCACGTTATTTAATGACGAAATTCGTTTTTCATACGGAGGAAAAAGAAAGAAAAAAATTTTCTCGTCAAATTTTCGGCGACAACATCTCGGATTCACATTTAAAAAAAAAACAAAAAATCTTGGCAAAAGTTTTTTGAAAGACAAGACGTCAACTTAGTGACGAAAAAATCAGTCGTATTCTCAACTGAGAAAAGAATGTTATTTATTTTTCTCGATAAGACAGTTTGCTCAAATAGGTCACGAATTGCAAATTCGTTTTGGATCCCCCTCTACAATATTTAAGCATTGTGTAAAGTTTTGCGAAGATGGAGGAATGCAAAAATATATTCCAGGAATTTTTTAAGTTCCAGACGGAACAACAAAAGACAATATTGGACCAGCAGAAAACATTCCAGATACAACTTCAGGAGGAAACCTTTAATAGACAGATAAAGTTTCAACGAGACATGGAACTGATGCATAAGGAGCTTCAAAACAAAATTCTGGAAATAAATGAGAAGAGGAAAGAGAAAAATTTACAAAATGATTCTTTCCCAGAGAATACAATATGGAATTCGATTGAAATATGCACGTACAGTCCAGACGAAGAGATATCTTTTGAAGATTATTTTAAAAAATATACGGACGTGTATAACGAGGACTGCTACACGTGGTCTGAAGGAAAGAAGGTTAGACTTCTTTTAAGCAAGTTAGGAACTGCTGAGAATAACAAATTGATAAACTACATTTTACCGAAAAAAAAAAAAAAAACTAGCGAGTTGACATTTACTGAGGCGGTAAATATATTAAGTGAATAATTTAGTAAAAAGACATCTTTGTTTCACAAGAGGTAGAAATGTTTGAATCTGATGAAAGAGGATGAACAAGACTTTATAACGTATGCAGCTAATGTGAACAAGCATTGTGAAGAATTCAAACTAGCTGACTTAAGCGTTGACAACTTTAAGTGCTTAATATTTGTTCAAGGTCTAGTATCCAAAAGAGACGCAGAATTGAGGAAATTGGTACTTTCAAAATTGGAAAACCAACCGAGGATTTCGGTACAGAGTTTGGCAGAAGACTGCACAAGATATGTTAGCGTAAAGAAAGACTCGAAAAAGATAGAACAGTCTAGCGTTTCGCATGTAAGAAAAATACGCTAAAAAAAGAAAATCAATCTACCGAAAAGAATTCTAAAATTGCGGATTATGAAGCAAAAAATGAAATAACAGAGAAAAATAAACAAAAACACCCGAAGCCATGTTTTGCTTGCGGTGGACTTCACTGGTACAGATATTGCAATTTTAGGAATAAAAAATGTTTCAACTGTGAAAGAGTGGGGCATAAAAGCTCGCACTGCAGGTCAAAAAATAAAGACAATAAAATAAGAAAATTAAAGTCCGACGAAGTGAACGAGGGAATAACTAGAAAATTTGTTACCGTCGAAATAAGTAATAAAAAAATAAAAATGCAACTCGACACTGGTTCCGACCTATCTATCATAAATTTGAATGCGTGGAAGAAGTTGGGGAAACCAACTTTAATGAAGACAAATAAAATCGCGAGGTCCGTGACAAGAGAAAAATACAATTTATTGGAGAATTTGTTACAAACGTCACGTTAAATAAAAAAAAAGCGAAAAGCTAAACTATTTGTCATAAAATATACCACGTACGGATTGGATAACAGAATTTCAATTATGGGATTTACCAATAAATTCTTT
>CAHIKZ030005155.1:1297500-1300000 GCA_903632075.3 Acanthosepion pharaonis | reverse complement strand
TCAAAAAATATTACCAGCAATACATTTATGAAAAAATATTACCAGCAATACATTTTTGGAAACAAAAAGACATTACCATTATACATTATTGATAAAATGTTATCAACAAAACATTTTTCAAAAAATATTACCAGCAATACATTTATGAAAAAATATTACCAGCAATAAATTTTTGGAAAAAAAATATTAATAGCAATAAAAAACTTATCGGCATTAAATAAAACATTTTAGGTAGATATGCGGTAAAACATAACAAACGAAACTGGAAAAGCTGTATATATTTTTACTTTTTTTTTTCTTCACTGGGCTTCTTTCTTAACCTCTTTCTCACAATATCTTCTCTCTCTACTCGCACGCACTTTTCTCTCTCTATTTTTCTTGTTTCCATCTGTATATGTGTCTATCTTTCGCTTTTTCCAATAATTTCTTTTTTAATGTTTTCTCCCTCACTCGCATACATCACCCATATATCTTCCTGTTGACGTATTTTTCTTACTCTTTTTGTAACAGTTTCCTTTTAAATATCTACGCCTTCATTCGCATACATCCCACTCTCTATATCTGCCTGTTTATGTCTCTTTCTTTCTACATCTTTTACTAATAATTACCTTTTCAATATTTTCTCTCTCATTCGCATACATTCCACTCTCTCTCTATACCTGTTTATGTTTCTTTCTTTGTCTTTTTCTAATAATTTCCCTTTTCAATATTTTCTCCCTCATTTGCATACCTCTCACCATATATCTTCTTGCGTATATCTTTCTTTTCCACTTTTTCTAATAATTTCTTTTTCAGTGATTTCTCACTCTCTTTCATACTACTCCCTCTCTACATCTTTCTTCCCTCCTCTGTTTATATCTCTTATTTTCTCTTTTCTAATAATTTCCCTTTTCAATATTTTCTCCCTCATTCGCATACATTTCCCTCTCTCTATATCTTCCTGTTTGTGTCTTTTCTTTCACTTTTTCTAATAATTTCCTTTTCAGTGATTACTCACTCTCTTGCATACTACTCCCTCTCTACATCTTGCTGCCCTCCTCTGTTTATATCTTTTATTTTCTCTTTTCTTAATAATTTACTTTTCAATGCTTTCTGTCCCTTACTCGCGTACTCTATATTCCTCTGTTTCTCTGTTTATTCTCACTCTGTTTATATGTGTGGTTATCTCTTACAGAAAAAAAAAGTGTGTTGACATAAAGTCAATTTATGGTTGCTGAAATGTAACCCTCATATGAATAAATCAGACTGAGGTCTTCCAGCATTGCAGAAAAAAAAAAACAAATATCTCCTGGTTTTACCGTTTATTAGAGTTACGAATCCGAATTTAAACATAGACGTGTATATGCCGATTTCCTGTACAGTGCGAACCATGGATATTTTATTATAATATTATTATAATATACTTATTTTATTATAATATTATTATAATATTCTTATTTTATTATAATATTATTATAATATACTTATTTTATTATAATATTCTTATATTGTTCTTTCTCTTTCTTATTATTTCTAGAGCCTTTTACCTTCCTCATCGACGGTATTACTGGTATATTGTGTAACTTCTTCTTCTTGTTGTTCTTCTTCAGTTATGTGCCATGCGTTATACACGCTTAGGCGATCATGTATCTTTCGATACATGACTGACGAGACAGATTTTTTTCCCGGAGTAGGTAGCCATTTCTTTTTGCGGTAGACCATTTGCCATGTAATCTATAGAATCTAGTCTGTCCTGCTATTTACCCATAGCTGGGGTGAGGAGAAGAGAATTAATACCTTTCCTAACGTTATTAGTATTGGAATTCGAACTCGGCTTTCCGATTCCTCAATCCAAACCGCTATCCATTATTTCACCATGCCTGTACCCCGCTCACCGAAAATGCTTGATTTTGAACCTCTTCAAAAATTACCTGTGTAGAGTGCTATAAAAGAAGAATTCTTATGTCAAATCTCAGACTGAAATTTAAAATTAAAAAATTATTTTACGCAACCATATTAGAGCGCTATTACATTAATCGAATAAAAGAATTCAAATGGCCTATTCCGTAAACAATATGAAAGTCTAAATTTGTTTACAATCAAACCACAACTGTGAGCCAAAAATGATCGAAATCCTAACAATGATAATATTTTGCAAAGCAGTTTCCTATTTTTATATATTATTATATTATTCGGACTATTGTCCTCATCTTTGTTGCCATATTTATCCGATCCTTCATTATTTGTCTATATTTCTGAGATGAGGTTATTATGTCCATTATTTTATCATTATTCGGAGATATTGTCCTTATTCATATTGTCCCCTCTTTGTCGCCATATTTATCACAACGTTTCGGCCTTTCAGTATCTGTCTATATTTCTGAGATGAGGTATTATGTACACTATTTACATTATTTGGAGTATTGTCCTTATCTTTGTTACCTCCTGTTAATTCCCCTCTTTAAGTTCTCCACTGCTTCTTTATCCTCTGTACCATGTGTCCTTGATAGCACAGTGGATA
>CAHIKZ030005155.1:1220000-1295000 GCA_903632075.3 Acanthosepion pharaonis | reverse complement strand
CATTTGAGGCACATAATGCTTTATGAGTTCAAGAAAGGAAACTCAGCAGCCGAAGCGGCTAGAAACATTCACTCAGTTTATGGAGAGGAATGTGAGAATGAAAGAACTTGCAGAAGATGGTTTGCAAAATTCAGAGGTGAAGATTTCACCCTTGAAGATGAAGATCGAACCGGACGTCCAGTTGAGTTTGATGAAAAGCTTGAAGAAAATCCTGCTTTATCAGTTGAGGAATTGGCAGTGGTTCTCAGTTCAAACCATACAACTGTTCATCGTCATCTAAAACAACTTGGAAAAGTTCCTAAACTTGGAAAATGGGTGCCTCATGAATTGTCTGAAAACAATCTCAAATCCTGAGTTGACATCTGCTCTTTTCTCCATTCTCGCCAACTTGTTTCACCTTTTTTGGATAGACTTGTGACTGGCGACGAAAAATGGATCTTTTATCGAAATGTTAAGCGACGTAGACAGTGGCTTGGTAAAGGGGAAGGACCCCAACCACAGCCGAGATGGGAACTTCATGGGCAAAAGGTTCTTTCAATCTGGTGAGATCGCCAAGGAATAATAAGGTGATGTTTCATCAGGACAATGCGCGACTCCACACAGCAAGAATCACGTCACAAAAGATCGAAGATCTTGGGAGAAAATTCCTCATCCACCTTATTCTTCCGATCTTGCTCCTTCAGACTAGCATTTGTTTCGTAGCTTACAGAATCATTTGGAAGAAACATCTTTTGTAACACAGGAAGAGGTTAAAACTGACATTTGTGAAGTCTTCGAATCAAAGCCAAAAGAATTTTACAGTAATGGAATTAGTAAGCTTGTTAATAGATGGAAGGAAGTCATAGATAATCATGGAAAATACATTGTTGATTGAATCTGTAATTAAATGTAACATTTGGTCACTTGTTTTCTTTATTCAAAATTCGGCCAGAACTTATGGGGTGACCTGATATATATATATATATATATATATATATATATATATATATATATATATATATATATATTTACAATTTCTCTCTATATATATTTCTCTATATACAATTTCTCCCAAAAGCCTTGCTTTTTTTCTGTCTCCACTTAATGTGCTCGAATTCTTCCCCCGACCTCGTGTGTACATATATACATGATCGCCTAAGCGTGTATCACGCATATATATATATATATATATATATATATATATATATATATATACGAGGTGGTGGGGAAGAATACGAGAAATTGTATATTTCAGGGCAAAAGCTGGGGATTTTCATGGCAACTTATTTGAATCATTGCAGCATTCATAGAATTTGCCACCGTAGCATTTTCTCCTGTACGTCTATCACTTAGTCATGTGCCATGCGTGATACACGTTTAGCCGATCATATATGTTTCGATAATTGACTGACGAGGCAGATTTTTTGCCAGGAACTGGTGCCAAATTAACAAGGGAGACGTTTCAATTTCTAATGTATTTATAGATATAAATATTTTGTTAGTAACTGAAGAAGCAGACGGTATGCAATTTGTCAGGGAATTAATCTTTGGTTTGGTTTGTTTTACGGCAAGGCTCGGCAACCTACGGCCAGCGGGCCGGATCCGGCCCGTGAAGGCATTTTGACCGGCCCGCGAGCCTTATGACCAATGACTCTATTTTTAACATGAGAGACGACCTTCAAATGAAATTTGTTATATGTCATTTTCCATAGAATGTCTACACATCTCAGTGCACTAAAAATATTAGACTATCTGCTTGTTATCTTTCATGAGACTTATTTTACCAAGTTGCGTTGCCTACGTTTAATGTCAAATAATGGATACATATTTGTTTTGACCCTTGGCTACATTAAAAGATAACAGAAGCGAAAAGAACGATAAAGTGAAAGAGGCCAGGGAGGGACTGACATGCAAGGTAGCAGAAATCTAAAGACAGTTAAACATACGCGCATTATACATACATGCCTCATGAATGTGTGGATGATACCGCATGTGTACGTACGTAAGTGTATATGTTTGCAACTATTTGTACTCGTATGTATGGGTATATGTGTTTCGTTTTTTTGTTTGATATGTGTGTGTGTGTGGTTCGTTTGTGGAACAATTTTCAATAACAGTTTCAAACCTACACGTCATAATTTCATCCATTTCACTTCGGTTGATTTTTTTCACTTTGAAGTATTTTGACGTTCCTTGAGGAAAAGTAATTTTTGTTTGGTGTTTTTTTAATTTTAGATTTTCTTTTGTTTTTCTGATTTCTCAATGTTTATTTTCATTATGGTTTTAAATATTTAGGTTGACAGGGGTCTGCATATGTAATTTTCCTTAATTTTTCATTAATGACATTCGTCCGGCCCGCGACCCGTCATTATAACACGATCCGAGTCGAATGAGTTGCCGACCCCTGTTTTACGGCATATCAACCTCGGTAGGTTATTTAATACCGACAAAATTTGCTGGTAATAGTTTGTTTTTCAAAAATCTATTTCTGGTAATATTTTTCCTCCGAAAATATATCGCTGGCAATATTTTTTTGAAAAAATTAATTGCTGGTAATATTTTTTTTTTTTCAAAATTGTATTACTGGTAATATTTTTTTTCAGAAACATATTCCTGGTAATAATATTTTTTTACAAAGTATTTCTGGTACGAAAACCTATTTTTACACTTTCATCGTGTTTTGATCCAATTTTGGGGGTCAAACTATTTGCCTCTACCTGGGACCCTAACAGGTGCTGCCACCCCAGGTCAGGGTGGACCTGGGAACGCAAGCAATAAAGAGGTGGTTCTTAATCAGATGCTTTGCCGTTGGACATTTATCGTCTTACCCAGGACGGTAATCTTTGGACTAAACATTAGCGGTATTAAGTCTACATCGCATGTCTACGTGAACAGTGTTTCATACTAATGCATAAACATGACAATGTAATATTTCCTTCGCTTGAAACACTTTACATATGATTTACTATTTGCCAAGAATTAAATCAGTCTATTGTGTCTGGTTACTTTAATGGGATATGCCAGATTTCTGTAATCAACCAATTGAATGCTAATAAAATTTACAAATAGGCTAATCAATGAAATCCGCCAGGGAGTTGCTGTCAGCCGGTAAATATTTCCAACATAATTTTTATTTGCTTCAGCCATTTTCAATGACTTGGGCTAGTCCCGGCAGCCATTTAGACCGATTCTCATTTTATAATAGCAACAACGACCGCCATTATTTCCACAGATATCAAGTCAATTAATGCCAATATTGTCGTGTTGCAGTTTCACATCAAAATTATCATTTAACTGCATAAAATCAGTTACACTCTGAATTCGCAGTTCGAATTAAAGTCTCATCAAGTTTTAAATGCTGCTTTCTTTCTTTCTATCCGGAAGGTTAATGCTACATATTTCCCCAAAGAGAGAGACACTGAGTTCTCTGTACTATCGGGAATATTTATCCACGTCGCGAAAGAATGGGACAAAAGGTCATTTTAATGTGGGATTTCAAGAAACCGGTTCAAAGATTTTTCAAGGTCCCTCAACACTTCCCCTTTTTGTGGAAAAAATTAAGCTTAAGTCCCCACTTGGGCTAAAGTTAATATTATTTTCAACTCTCCCGGCTAAAACTATACCTGATAAGTATTTCGATTCCCGTCATGGGGACTTGTTTTTTGGAGGCACGGTAAAATAATGGATAGCAGCTCGGATTGAGAAATCGGAGAGATGAGTTCGAATTCCAGTCGAATCCATTCTATTCATATACGTGCTAATACCCGTGGGGAAGGTATGAATCCTCTTCTTCTTCCCCCCCCTAGCTATGGGTAAATAGCAGGACAGACTGCGTTCTATAGTCTTGTATGGCAACTGGTCTTCCGCAGAAAGAAATAGTAACCTATTGCGGAAAAAAAAATCTGCTTCGTCACTCATGTATCGAAAGGTACATGATCGTCTACGTGTGTATCACGCATGGCACATAACTGACTATATTTAGATGTGACACAATATCGAACGTATGGAGCATCCCGTGTGGAATCGAACTCTTTACTCAGACGTAAATTGATTTAGAGAGACAAGCTTCCTAACCGTTATACTTCATCGAAGTGCCATTCAGTTCGAAATGGTTACATTGATTTTACAACATGTCAACCCTTAACTGGTTATTTTTTAGTGTCGACTAAAACGATAAAAATTCAAGCATTGTTGAAATAATAGACAGAAATTTGGAATATACGAAACAAAGAAAATCGCTAGACCAGGAACCAATCAGAAATAAGATTTGCTTCAACCAATGATACACACGAGCCAATCAGAAGCCAGGCGGTAAATTTCGAAATAGATCTTCTTCTTCTGCAACAGACATAGTTAAAGAGTTAGATAATAATCTCAGTTACGATGGATGTTTTTTTTCAGTTCTCCGACACCGGCAATCATCGTAAAACACACAGGATCAAATTACTCGTATATATTTCCAACACACAGAATCGTACGTAGACAAACACATAATTCATGCGTGTATCGTATCCTAACGTAAACAAAGACAATTTATTGTTTAGGAAATGGATTAAAACCGACATATTGTTATTTTTAATTTATTTAGGCTAAACGATATAGAGCAGGTATTGATGTTTCGAGAATCGGCAGAGAAGTATGTGTTCAAAAGGAGCTATTCCGACTTTGTTTTGAAACGCAAGTTCTACGTGGCTGAGCGGTTAGGCACGTCAGAGGTAATGACGTTTGCCCATAGGAGATGCAAGTTGGAATCATTTCGGGGGACGTATATTTTCCTGAAAAGATTTCTTGAATATTCAGTTGGATTTGTTGATTATCTGGATAAAAGAGACGTTTTAATATCATCTTAAGGGTTCTCTTACGTTTGCACAGCACTATATATATATATATATATATATATATATATATATATATATATATATATATATATATATATATATCAGCTTTTAGAAGTAAGTCTGATGATCCAGAACCCTGTTAAAGGGGTTATGGTGAAATAGCTTATTACATGGAATCTTAACGTGGTCTGTCTTTTTATTCATATATATATATATATATATATATATATATATATATATATATAATTAGAAAAAAAGAGTCCATGTGTGTTTCATATTATATATAAAATAGAGTATATAAGTTGGTCAGTAAAACAAAGTCAAACAAAAGGGTACCGATGAAATCAGTACGAAAATATTTATCAATATTAACCCGGTGACAAAAATGAAACACGGAGATTGAGGTTTCAAGTTCGGAACTTTCGAACACGCCTGTGTTCTTCATCACCGGATGTGAGAAATAAATAGAAGGACGGTTGAAACTATCCAACATTAGTTCTTGAGGCTTGTTAGAGTCTCCAACGTCTTTCACACAACTTGGAACCTCAATTCTTAGCGCTTCATTTTTGTCACTTAGTTAATTGCTTTTCGTACTGATTGTATCGGTGCCATTTATGTCTAATCTACAAAAAAATAAAACCGTTTATATTTTATGCATAATTATCAAATTATTCTTCATAATTTTGTTGGATTAGGTGCATAGTGGGACACAGAAGGAAAATGTAGTTTCTGATCTATTTTATTCAGAGTCGGCACTTGCTGCCTAAACGCCACATCCCTGATGTACATATATGTATATTGATGCTTATATATATATATATATATATATATATATATATATATATATATATATATATATATATATTCTGCATACAATATATATTCTGCATACAACGTAGATGATATTTTCACCAAAATTACATTTCAAACTAGTCACGACACTTTACAGTACGTCTAAACATATGCTTCTGTTGTTAATATTTCGTTCTCTCGCGTGGTACGACATCATAAATCCGCATCGCGGATTTACGACATGCGTCTGTAGCAAACTTGTATGTAAACATTCCAGGATAGACATTCGTTGTCTATTATATTTAACACTGTATGTTTGAATAACGATCTGCTTCCCCAATACAATATATATATATATATATATATATATATATATATATATATATATATATATAGAGAGAGAGAGAGAGAGAGAGAGAGAGATTAGGGGCCGAGTCTCTCACTGATGTTAAAAGTTTTGATCCCGGTTTGAATGTCTAATCACACTGATAAGCTGGGATAGTATGAAACAGGTTTGTATATGCATATATATATATATATATATATATATATATATATATATATATATATATAACATTGTCTGTCAAGTGTCTAATTTGAAGACAAGACAACAAATTTTCGAGTAGACCATAGTTATCTTTGTTTTGACTTCTTTCTCGCGCCTCAGATTGTTGCGTCTTTTTAAACAGTCAGAACCCTCTCTCTCTCTCTCTCTCTATATATATATATATATATATATATAGAGAGAGAGAGAGAGAGAGAGAGAGAGAACGAAATGAACGAAATTAGGGCCAGAGTTTCTGACTGATGTTAAATCTGTCCATTTTCGATCCTGGCTTGAAGCATTTGGATGTCTAACGACACTGTGATAGAGCGAAATATATATATATATATATATATATATATATATATATATATATATATATATATATATATATATATATATATTAAGAAATGGACAAAGTCCGACAATTTATTTATTAAAGATTATTATTTATTAATAAATAAATTGCCGGCCTTTGTCCATTTCTTAATATATGACGTCATTTGTTTACATTTGATACGCCAGAGCAGTTATGAATGTACGAGATTCATGGAAGATTGAAGTTTATAAGCAGTAAATTCGACCTGGCCTACCGAACGCTTCTTTGTGGCCGATCGGTAAGGCACGTCAGCGTAAATGACGGTTCCGTATAGGATGCAGGTTCGAATCCTGTCAAAGGACGAATATTTTTTATGAAAAATTCTCGGACATTCAGGCCGGTAAATGTTATTTAATACTGTTTATTATAAACAGAGCATTTACTTAAATACTTGTATCTATAAAAAAGAACGTTAAACATATAAATGTCTTTAACATATATATATATACAACATTGGCAAGTGTCTAATTTGAAAAGAAGAACACCCTTATCTTCTTTGTTCTGACTTTTTTCTCGTCTCAGATTTGTTGCCTGTTTTTAAACAGTCAGAACCAAATGTAATGACTTATGAGATCTGCTGCAATTAGTCGTTCGACTGTCATTGGATCTTTTCTTTCAGAGGAAAGCCTTTCATCTTTTATCAACATCTGATTGCGGCTTGATATTCAGTATTCAGAACGAGGGAAAAAGTATCGAGCCGACTTGACTTCAGTGAAAGACTTCTCCAAAACCATTTATATCAGCCTTTTGATTTTGGATGTAACGAACTGAAGTATACCAAACAACATATACAAACGAACTGGTCGACCAGGGCGTGAATTTAGAGAAATGAAAAATATTACAAGTCTAACAGCATGCGAATCGTTATCTTTCCGATTCCTGGAATTTGAGTAGAATTGGAATATTTCCGAAACCAGCACAAATGGTCAGAGTTCAAAGACGTATTGCAATACAAACAAGAAGGGATATTTTGGTGTAGATACATTGTATTATTTGGGTTGTATGATAGACATAACAGTTATCAGTGTGGAAATTTGAATAAACAAGCCATGTTAAAATTCTGGCGACGTCTGTTGAGTTTACTGCGTACTAATGCCCTCGGGAAAAACATAACTCTATTTCTTCTCTCCCGCGAGCTAGGTGTAAATTTATAGTGCAAGGTGAACTCTTTAACTTCAGACTAGGAAAAGACAATTCTTAATTCAAAACTGTAGAGAAGGCAATGGAAAACCACTCCATTATCTTTCCTGGGAAGAGTCATGGAAATTTACAGATATTAAGGAATTGGAAACTGCGGAGAGGCATCATCCTCTACTTCATGAAGAGATGTGGCGTTTAAAAGAAAACGCCTTTATTTTTTTACCAGCTATAATCTGTTACTTAGAAATGTGCAAATTACGTGAATTTGACCAAATGACAAAACATTGTAACAACGAAATATGTAGGTGTCAGGGATCTAGATTGATCACACTACCGTTGGAAGTAAATTACATCTGGAAAAAGTAAATTACAACTGGAAGAATTAAATTACATCTGGAAGAAGTAAATTACATCTGGAAGTCTGGACAAGAAAAAGGAAAGTTATTAGATTACGAACAAACGTGTACTAGAACATTACAAGGTGAAGGCCTAAAAATACCAGGACCTCGCCCGATAGCTGATGGAATTGTGGATCACGAGGATATGAACTGCAGTCATTAACTGGAATACGTAGAACCTTTTTCCAAGCACTAGATTGATTGATTGATTGATTGACTTGTTTTTTTTTTTACGGCTTTTCATCCTATTGCAGGTTAATTAAAACCAGAAACAATTTTTGGATTATGACATCTTTTGGAGATAATAATGATTTATTGACACAAGACTGACATTAATCCATAGCTGGTGACGAAGAGGTGGAGTCAAACTTTTCCCAATGCGTGTAAGTGAATATTAGGATCTCGACTGGAATTAGAACACGGCTTTCCGGCTCCCAATTTTGAGCCGTTATATATTACACCACCCGCACATCCAAGTTTTAGCAACAGGTATTCCCAAGCGATCATCAATCTTGTTACTGACCAGAGTCGACCTTGTTTAACTAGTTGATCGCACGGTAAGCGGTGTTTCAACGTGATATGACAGTAAGGCCACAGACACTAGAGGCAAACCTTGTGATGTACATGGTTTGAGAAAAGGAATGTAAGCTGTTAAGATCGTGATAGTAACTGAGTCTGCAGGATACGAAGAAAAATGGTGGAGATTTGCGAAAATTTGGCGAGACGCGGTCCCTAGCGATAATCAACGAAATGCCCCGAGTCAAATTATTTAATTAAGGGCACTAGAATAACGAAAACTTTTTTGGAGGTAATAATGATCTATTGATACAAGACTGACTTATTAATCCATAGCTGAGGAGGCACGGTAGAGTAATGGATAGCGTCTCGGATTAAGGAATCGGAGAGCCGAGTTGGAATTCCAGTCGAATATATTACATTCACTTGCGTGCTAATACCCTTGGTAAAAGTATAAATCCACGTCTTCCCCTTCAGCTATGGGTAAATAGTAGAACAGATCGGTTTCTCTAGCCTTGGATGCCAACTGGTCTACCGCAGAAACAATTGGCAACCTATTGCGGGAAAAATCTGTCTCCTCAGTCATGTATCGAAAGATACATGATCACCTAAGCATGGCATGTATCACGAATGGCGCATAACTGACTAAGAATAATGGCACATATGTCACGCATGGCGCATAACTGACAAAGAATAATGGCGCATATGTCACGTATGGCGCATAACTGAATAAGAATAATGGCGTATATGTCACGCATGGCACATAACTGACTAAGAATAATGGCGCATATGTCACGTATGGCGCATAACTGACAAAGAATAATGGCGCATATGTCACGTATGGCGCATAACTGACTAAGAATAATGGCGCATATGTCACGCATGGCGCATAACTGAATAAGAATAATGTCAGATATGTCACGTATGGCGCATTACTGACTAAAAATAATGGCGCATATGTCACGCATGTTGCATAACTGACTAAGAATAATGGTGCATATGTCACGCATGTCGCATAACTGACTAAGAATAATGGCGCATATGTCACGTCCGGTGCATAACTGACTAAGAATAATGGCGCATATGTCACGCATGGCGTATAACTGACTAAGAATAATGGCGCATATGTCACGCATAGCGCATAACTGACTAAGAATAATGGCGCATAACTGACTAAGGATAATGGCGCATATGTCACGCATGGCGCACAACTGACTAAGAATAATGGCGCATATGCCACGCATGGCGCATAACTGAATAAGAATAATGGCGCATATGTCACGCATGGCGCATAACTGACTAAGAATAATGGCGCATATGTCACGTATGGCGCATAACTGAATAAGAATAATGGCGCATATGTCACGCATGGCGCATAACTGACTAAGAATAATGGCGCATATGTCACGTATGGCGCATAACTGAATAAGAATAATGGCGCAAATGTCACGCATGGCGCATAACTGACTAAGAATAATTGCGCATATGTCACGCATGGCGCATAACTGACTAAGAATAATGGCGCATATGTCACGTATGTCGCATAACTGACTAAGGATAATGGCGCATATGTCACGCATGGCGCATAACTGACTAAGAATAATTGCGCATATGTCACGTAGGGCGCATAACTGACTAAGAATAATGGCGCATATGTCACGCATGGCGCACAACTGACTAAGAATAATGGCGCATATGCCACGCATGGCGCATAACTGAATAAGAATAATGGCGCATATGTCACGTATGGCGCATAACTGAATAAGAATAATGGCGCATATGTCACGCATGGCGCATAACTGACTAAGAATAATGGCGCATATGTCACGTATGGCGCATAACTGAATAAGAATAATGGCGCAAATGTAACGCATGGCGCATAACTGACTAAGAATAATTGCGCATATGTCACGCATGGCGCATAACTGACTAAGAATAATGGCGCATATGTCACGTATGTCGCATAACTGACTAAGGATAATGGCGCATATTTCACGCATGGCGCATAACTGACTAAGAATAATTGCGCATATGTCACGTAGGGCGCATAACTGACTAAGAATAATGGCGCATATGTCGCGCATGGCGCATAACTGACTAAGAATAATGGCGCATATGTCACGCATGGCGCATATCTGACTAAGGATAATGCCGCATATGTCACGCATGGCGCATAACTGACTAAGAAATACGATCTAAGAAAGAACGTTATAGTTGATTATACAACTGAAAGAAGAATCAGAGGCAGACTATAAATTGATTAAGCATTATCAAAGAGACTATAAATTAATTTATCATTATCACATAAATTAATTAAGCATTATCCAATGACGTTATGCTTTTGATCTTTGTGGGCGTTACAATGCATTATACAGAATAATGATGACAAGCAGTACCTGTGAAAACTTAACGTTTTTCCTATTTGAATTTTCTGAATAATCCTAATTATTAAATTAATGATTGGATGTGCTTCTTGAGATTTCTACAACGATAAAATACTAGTAGACATTCCCCTTTTGAGTCGTTAAATATTAACAGTTTTAACAAAGTAACTGAAATAAACATTATAAATAGAAATGAAGGACATTATTTACAGAAGTCAAAGGGTAAAAATAAAAACATGCAAAACTAAAAATCATTCCATTTCATTAAAGCAGACGTTAAACGTTTAAGAATGTTATCCCCTTCTTTATCTTTTCTTTCTTTTCTTCTTTTTTCATTTTCTTTTCTTTCTTTTTTCTTTAATTTTTCTTTCATTTCTTCCATTTTTCTTTCTTTCATTTATTCCTATCTTTCATTTTCTTTTTTTCATTTTCTTTTCTTTCTTCCTTTCATTTTTTGTTTCATTTTTTGTTTCTTTCTTTTGTTCTTTTTTCCTTTCTTTCTTTCATTTTTCTTTCATTTCTTTCATTTTTCTTTCTTGAATATCCTCCTTTTATTTCCTTCTTAGATTTATTTCTCTTTCTTTTTTCTTTCTCTCTATATTTCATTCTTTTCTATCATTTCTATCCTTATTTCTTTTCTTCTTCATTTTCTTCCTTTTATTTCCTTGTTCTTTCTTTCATATTTTTCATTTTTCTTTCATTATTTTTTTACTTTAAGTTCTGCTTTTTTCTCTATTCTTTCTTCTTTCTTTATTTCTTTCTTTTTTCTTTTCTCCTTTCTTTTTTCTGTCTTTCTTTTTCTTTCTTATATTGTTCTTTTTTCTGTTCTTTTCATTTAATCTCTTTCTTTCTTTCTTTCTTTCTTTCTTTCTTTCTTTTCTCTTCCTTGTTCTTTTCATTTAATGACTTTGTTTTCTTTTCTTTCTTTCTTTCTTTCTTTCGTGTTCTTTCTCTTTCTAATCACTTTTTTCTTTCCTTCCTTCTTTCCTTCTTTCTTTCTTTCTTTCTTTCTTTGTGTCTTATATTGTTCTTTCTCCTGTTCTTTTCATTTAATCTCTTTCTTTCTTTCTTTCTTTCTTTCTTGTTCTTTCTCTTTCTTGTTCTTTTCATTTAATGACTTTGTTTTCTTTCTTTCTTTCTTTCTTTCTTTCGTGTTCTTTCTCTTTCTAATCACTTTTTTCTTTCCTTCCTTCTTTCCTTCCTTCTTTCTTTCTTTCTTTGTTTCTTATATTGTTCTTTCTCCTGTTCTTTTCATTTAATCTCTTTCTTTCTTTCTTTCCTTCTTTCTTTCTTTCTTTCTTTCTTGTTCTTTCTCTTTCTTGTTCTTTTCATTTAATCACTATGTTTTCTTTCTTTCTTTTTTTGTTTTTTCTTCGCCATCAAAAGAGAACGATCCATTATATTTCTGAGGTAATAACAGGTTGTAGAGCACTCGCTAAGTGGCTTACGAACAAACAGAGGAACAAGTGCGATTACATTATAGTTATATGAAGGTTGAACCCAGTTAATCCTTGATTTAACTGAATTTTTAAGACATTCTTAACAATAAGTCCATTTGATTTGCTAAAGCAGAACATCTCTTGAAAACGATTTCCTGTGAGAAAAAAAAAACAACTTATATAATCAATTTGTTTTGAGTATAGCAGGCAAAATTTTTTTTTTTTTTTTTTTTGTAATTCATTATACAAGTAATCTTTTACATTATTTACATTATTCGGACTATTGTTCTCATCTTTGTCGCCATATTTATTACAAAGTTTCTGCCGCTGTACGCTCTGGCCTTCTTTAGATGGCTGGAATGTCGAACAGAACCCTTTATTTCGCTCAAAAAATTTCGTAAAAATGGTTGCTGAAGACATTTGGTTTATAAGACACATGGCAGAGTGGATAAAGGCGTTAGTTAGATCCAGTGACAGGAACCCAAAGCGTGTGAGTTCAATACCCGGTTAAGGCAGTGGAGAACTTTCAGAGGGAAATTAACAGGAGATAACTGATAACTGACATCTATCAAACATGGCACGTGGAATTAAAACAATCTACCCCAGTGAGAGAAATAAAGTGTTCAGTTCGACGTTCCAACCACCTGAAGAAGGCCGGAGCTTACAACGGCCGAAACGTTGTAAAAAATATGGCGACAAAGATGAGGATAATAGTCTGAATAATGTAAATAATGTACATAATACCTCATCTCAGAAATATAGACAAGTATTCTTTTATTACTATTTATTACATTTGCCCTCTGTTCGCCACTGTTTCCATCTGACTTTTTCTGCCAGAGGTTTTTTTTTTGTCTGGCTGACACTTTTCCGAGACACATGCTATGACACACGCACATACCCAACAACGAAATACTCAGTTTTAAGACCATGTTAGACATTCATAAATATAATACATTGTAGGCTTCATGTACAAAAAGCAGCGGTGTTATAACGACTTAGCTTTAGGACAAAATAGTAGCTCGTATTTATCGAGTGTGCAACACATGTATGTTTATTCCCATTCTCAAAAAAAAAAAAAAAAATTTGGAGGATTCGCCATTTTCGAGAAAAAAAACGAAAAAAAAAACAAAAAAACAAACAAATCCTCCAAAATACCAAAAGAAAGAAACCTGCCTTTAATTTAATATTGAATTTTGTCAAAATTGACAATAGTAATAACAGTTAATGCCTAGCTGATATTTAAGAGCGACAAGACTTTGTTGTGTTTCAACGTCAATGTGTTATATTCGTGCTAAGGGAATAAACCCATAACACCAATTGGATACTAGTAGAAAGTTTTATTGTGCACAACAAATACAATATGAAATACGGTACAATTATACACACATATCAATCTAGAAGTGAGTGTCACTAATTGGAAGGTCAGACGTGCTTACGTCTTCTCTCTCTCACTCTTCCCCCAGTCTCTTGAAGACAGTTGACTTTATAGGTACTTACTACCTATAGTATAATCATTCATGGGGGTGACTGGTTATTTCATTACATCACAATGATTTAATTGCAAATGCGCCGAAGAGATCTATTTTCAATATCAGACAGTTATGTGCCATCTGTGATGCACGCTTGGGCGATCATGTATCTTTCGATACATAACTGACGAGGTACATTTTTTCCAGCAGTTTGTTGATATTTCTTTCTACGGTAGATCAGTTGCAATCCAAGGATATAAAATCCGGTCTATTTACCCATAGCTGGGGGGGGGGGAGAGAAGAAGAGTATTTATACCTTTCCCAAGCACGTAAGTAAATGTAGTGGATTCGACTGGAATTCGAACTCGGCTTTCCGATTCCTCACTCCGAGCCGGTATCTATTACTCCACCATCTTTAGTATCACTCAGACGAACTACATCCTTTGGTTCCGCGAAGGGATGTAGTTCTGTCTAACCTTCACGGTCAGGACCTGCCATGTCACTTACATTGTAGCAAACCTCTACCTTCCCTCCCTATTCCGTCGGTAGGAAATAAGTTCCACACAAACAGCTTCTTTCTGCGAATCGCTGCTCTGTGGAACAGACTCCTAAAAGGAGGTTGCCCTGATCACCTCAATCTTAACCTGTTCAAGTGTAGCGTTAACCCACCTATCCGTATAAATTACCCCTTGATGTAGCCATCTACCTCGAGTTGGCCCGGGCCTTGTACAGAGCGAACATATTACAGGCAATATTTGGCTTGCCACGTTCACATGGTTGAATCATTCTCGTTTTATATGCATTCCTTTACATACCTATCTAAGCTACAAAGCAAGATGTGTCTATATTTCTCAGATGAGGTATTTGCTTATTTACATTATTTTACATTGTTCGGACTGTTGTCCTCATCTTTGTCATATTCCCGACGTTTCGGCCCTTATGCACTTCGGCCTTCTTCAGGTGACTGGAATTTCGAACTGAACCCTTTATTTCGTGCACCGAGGTACAATGTCTTAGTTACACGTACCATGACTCTTCCGGATGTCACAATATCAGTTATCTCCCTTTTAACTTAACTCTCCATGCTTTTGTTAAATTCTACTGTAGCCAGGTATTTGGTTAATGTCATTGGATTCAACCAACGCTTTTAACCCTGGGGCCTTGAAGACAAGATTTACCATATTGTCGCTAAGGTTAACCTAGGATAACTGAGAAGAAATGCAACTAGGAAGACTGTGTTACGCCATTTTTTTTTTCAAATTGAGTGAATAGGGTTGCTTAAAAATAAACATAACCTGTTTGTTACGTCGGATCGAAAATCGACTACTGAATGAAGCTGTCTTTTGACTCATACATACATTAGTATTTACGGGGTTCGGTTATTTTTGATATGTAGATATGGTTGGAAGGTTTCAAATGTGAAATCATCCAGTTGATTTCTCCTGCACCAATATGGCGACGTCAAGTCTTGTTCTTCATACAAAGCAGACATCGAGATATAAGATTTCTCCGTCTTTTTCGTGTTCAGCCGAGAAAATTGCAATTACCTTTTGGTAATACGTGGGCGAAATAATGATAAAGTCTTATCAAAGAGATTTCATAGAATTACAATTATTTCAAGAAAGATTACTGCAAAGAATAATTGGATTTAATAAGAAAACATTGCAAAGAGACAAAAAAAAAAACTTTCAATTGCTTCTTAGGATGAACATTTCCAAAAGCGATTGCATCATATTTTCAAGGCATTTTTCCATAAAAATGTACATCTGTATATATATATATATATATATATATATATATATATATATAGTTTTAAAAACAAGGAAACCATTGATTTTAATTTTAAAAGTCTCTAGGGCCCTTTCAGCCAATATCTCATCAGGAGACAATCGTTGGATTAGCGAAATGAATAATAGCGATATTGAAGAGCAAAAAAGAGGGGGAAACACACTAAAATAACGAACAAGTATATATACTTGTAACGAGGAAGGATCGTGTAAATAAATTAGCGAGGGACAGTTAAAATAAAATATCCCCAACAGATTCAGAGACCTTATAAATTCTTTCTGCCGGCAGAGAGAAGGTTTTCTTAATCCTATACAGACCGATTCCAAAATCTTCAAATGATTATTGGAATCGGCAATATTTATTTGCATTTAAATACAAAATGTGGCACAAGGCCGAAAAGGGGGAAGGGGAATGACGGTCTTCATCTGTCTTAAATCTAAACTTAGCTAGTCGCAGACACTGACCCAAACATGCCAACAATAATCCAATCACCAAAACAACACATTCACTCCTACCTTTCTTACTACGTCCACCATAATACCTCAGTTTCTCTATGAAGTCCTAACTAGTCCCCTTATTTACAAATATTGTTCATGGGGAGGGTCATAAAATAACAACTTTTAAAATCCCCAAATGAATATTTACAAAATGAATTAATTATTTACAATAAACTAAACAAAATTACGTTAGTAATAAAACACCCACAAACTATGAATGTAGCAGAAATATCAGTTAACCGGACGAAATCGATGCGGGACTAAGGAAATAAGAACACATTCAAACCATCAAGCATTCACACAAACACTCACTCATTCATACACAACAACAAATACGAAAACACACACGAAACGAAAGGCGCCCCGCATCCACCAGAGAACTGACATCACTAACCACCTAACGAGGGAGGATGGGGAATTAAACAAAAAAAAAAAAAAAGGGACAGAAATAAAAGGGACCAATGAGCTTACATACCCTAGCTAAGTTAACCGGGAAAAAAAAGGTAACTAAAAATTCAAAAATGAAAACCTAGTCAAGCCTAGTATCTGGGTGGGTTGCCTATGTTCAACCCTGTTAGGACAAAATTCTGTACCTAACCGACATCCAAATGCCACTCTAGGACAGCCCCTTTCACTCTACACATTCGCGCAAGATTCACCCACCTTTTGCCGAATTCTGATGATGGGAGCCGCCGCCTTTCCGTCCTAATCTTGACTTTAAGCTGATGCTTAAAGTACAAGATCAGTTAGGAAGAGGTGAACTTCTCGCCTTCATAGAATCCCTTCTGTCGCGTCGTCCAAATCACGACTCGCATAACCCCTAGTAAGCAACAGAACACATAGTGTTCAGCCTTCGTCAATTGCGATACCACATTGCTACAAACAGAACTGGCTTCCAGGACAAAAAACTTTCCCTGCAGCATGCGAACCATGAGGCCTTCAACAAACTTGCACAACGGCACTACCGCCTCGCACTGAAAAAAGGCGTGACCAATGGTCTCGACATTCCCAGTACAGCGACGACAGTTTGGATATTTCTCCAAGCCTGCTGAACAAAAGTCTTTTGCCGACCCAGAGGGCCCCACGAATCATCAGCCAGGTGAGTGATGCCTCATCGTTATTGAGACATTTCAACCCAGGCGCCCAAGGCCATACCGAGCGAGCCTCCTGCTTCGTAAGACCGAGCTCGTCGATCAGACCATCTTGAACGGACCCCCTAACTAACAAACGATATAATGCCTTACGAGACAACGCTTAGGCGTCGGAGAGGCCATCCGACGTCCGCAAGAGGAGCTTCAAAGCACGACGACATTCGCGGTAGAAGGAGCACTCGCCACGAGGAGTACGACCGGCCTCCTCCTCGCACGAGTGCACACTTCTCAGGGATGGGAAATGTTTTCGGACATCTTCTTTTTCAAAGGTGCCCACCTCATCCAAACCGCGACACATTCGGTCTAGAAAGGTAATGCGTAGCATATATTGACGAATCTCAATGCTAGGCATCCCCAGACCGCCCTCAGAGGGATGAAGGCAACAGATCTCGCGAGATGCCATATGGGCCTTGCCTCTCCACAAGAAAGAGAACAAGGCCTTGACTAATGACATTAGTCCGGCATACGGGAGTGGAAGCACAGAAAGACGGTAGAGGAGGATCGGATAGATGTGTGAACCACAAACTTCCGCCCTTCCCATCAGGGAAAGTCCCCTCCGAGACCACAGACTAGCCGCGGCCTCGGCCCGCCCCTGTACCTCCGACCAATTCATTTCCAACTGGAGATCAGGACCGAACCAGACGTCGAGTATCTTGATCGGCCCATCCGTCCAGAGGAAAGGTCCGGGAAGAGAAACTCCCTTCCACGCACCCAACCGCAAGCCCACAGACTTATCGCGATTGATTTTGGCCCCTGTCACCATCTCATACCCACTGATCTGCTTACTGACTTCGTTAATCTCGGCTCTGCTCGACACAAGAACCGAAACGTCGTCAGCATAGGCAGAATACCCGCCGAGGTGGAAGCACCAGGCAGCGAAATACCGCGTAGGACTGGATTCGCCTTTAACTTGCGAAGGAAAGGCTCCAACGCAAGAACGTAAAGCAGAGGCGATAGCGGACAACCTTGACGAATGGAGCGAGACAATACGAAAGGCTTCGATCTTACCCCATTCACTTCCACCAGCGCACCGGGGGTCGCATACAAGAGTCGGATCCAGGAGCGAAAGTCGGCTCCGAAACCGGCCGCCGAAAGGACAGCCTCCAGAAATCGATGGTCAACCCTATCGAAGGCCTTGGACTGATCTAAATTGATCAGCGCTGCTTCACTCTCGACTTGTTCTAAGATCAAGCGTACCATATACAGGTTATCCTGAATAGTCCTGCCCTTCACAGCACAAGTCTGTTCAGGGCCAATCAGACTAGACAGGACAAGCTGCAAACGGTTGGCTAAGATCTTCGCCAAAATCTTTAAGTCAGTGTTTAACATCGTTAAAGGGCGAAAGTTCCCTAACCCATCCCCACCGTCCTTGTCCTTACGCAGCAACTTGATGACACCCTGGTGAAGCGTTGAGGTAAAGACCCCTGCCTCATCCAGTGGTTGTACATCAGTTCCAGTAAAGGAATAAAAACGTGCGACAAGAAGGGAAGACCATCTAATCCCGGAGACTTATCCAGGCCAACCTGCTTCAGCGCTTCCCAGATTTCCGACTCTGTTATGGGACCCTCGCACCTAGCCACTTCAGCTGCCGAGAGGCAGGAAAAGTCAGCTAAATAGGCGTCGAACTGAGCAGAGCTCAGACCGGGCCCCCTGAAAAGCTCCTGAAAGTAATCTCGAAAGACCTCACATATGCCCGCGTTTGTAGTCACGGTCCGCTTATCCGGTAATGTGACGCACGCTATATGTCGCCTGGCCGCGTTTCGATTTTCCTCTACACGTAGTTTAGCGGCCATATTCGTTGCCTCAGAAGACATTCTTTTTTAACCTAGCCCTAACTACCAGAGCTTGATCCTTCTTGATAAGCAAGGAGGCCAAATCTGCCTTAGCTACGACTATGTCCCCACTAACACGGGATTTCACGGCCCGATCAACTTTTTCTTCTAAAGCCGTTTGCGCCGCTAATTTATCTAAATTGAGCCGACGACTAAAGTCGGCAGCAAACGTTCGAATTTTAGATTTTAAATTGCCCCACCAGGCATTTCTCACAACCGCTCCCGTCAATTCCCTCTGGATCGTTAGTAGCAGTTGTTCCCGGAAACCCTGATCACTGAAAAGCGAACAGTTCAATTTCCAGTAACCAGCCAACCTAACCTTAGGCTTATCTAAGTTTACACGAACCCGGACAAGCCTATGATCCGTATAAACTATATAATGGAAACTTGGACAGCCTAAGAGCCCTACATCGACTCTCCTAACTAAGACTCGGTCCAGGTAGCTCGCACGCGAGCCAGGATCCGAGTTGCCACTAGTTGTCCAAGTCCATACTACCTCCCGAGGGTGTTCATTCCGGAACTTATCGACGAGATCAAACCCATCGATAAAGTCCCGAAATGGTTTCACATCCGGGTTGTTAGTACCTTTTGTGCCCTATACGATCTATATCGGGGTCAAGGACGGCATTCCAATCCCCGCTAAAACTACCCGACGAGACGTCGTCAAGAACGGCGCGATCTGCCGAAACAAAGCAGGCCGCTCGGAATGGATATTGGGCGCATAAACCCCAATGAGACGAAGAAGCTTATCCTTTATGGTAACATCCAGCACGCAAAGTCTGCCCGCCGGATCCGCGAAGACAAGGGTACATGCAGCGTTCAAAGACCTGCTCACTAGCCAAGAGACACCCCTCGAACAACCATCAAAACATGCTAAATAAAGGGCGAACCCCCTAGACAGTATGTCCTTACGATCATGAGAAAAAAACCGGGTCTCTTGTAAACAACATATATTCACCCCGAGGCGCTGAAGGTCACGAGAGAGCCTCGCCCTGCGAGACTCGGACCTCAGGCCCCGGGCATTCAAACTAGCTAACCAAAGTGCCATTGTGAAACCGATTAGGGTTGCCCTTCAGGATAGAACATGGCTGGGGTGAGGACACCGACAGCTCGTCCCATAGATCCTGACGCCATCTCACTTTCGACGGTATCATCCTGAGACAAGCCGCCGATGTCCGAAGGGTAGGTTAATTTGAGCGCCCTATAAAGGGATGGGTGAACGAAAACTGGGACCCTCCCTTTGAGTTTTTGATCTGCTTCTTCTGTTTCCGGATCTAAAAGGTAGGCAGCTGGGGGCACCATTTTTAGAGACGACTGGGCCTCCTGTATCATGCCCCAAATCTCCCGCGTACCCGGGCCAGTTCTAATTACGGTCAGGATTCTTTTGGCGGCAGGGAAATTATCAGGCTTTTCTACTTCCACGCCATTAATTTTTTTAAAGTTCCAAAGAACCTTTAAGTCTTTCGGGTTCCTCGTCTGCCCGAAAACCCTTTCAGCCTGGTCCCGGGATACGCGGCAGACGTCTTCCCCTGGGAGGTAAGGTGGTTTAAGTTTCTTTTTCTTTTTGTCGGTGACTGATTGTGAATCTGGGCTCCTGAATCTTTTCTTATTTGGAGATTGTATGGGTGTTTGCATGGGTGTAAGATTAGGTGTTGTTGAGGGAGTCCATCCCGTAGGCGTCCTCACCGGAGAAGGTTTGGACGAGTGAAAAGATTTTGTCGGCGAGTTCGATACAGATTTGGGCAGAGGTGGTTTTGTAAATGATTTTTTGATGAAGAAGGGAAGACGGGGCAGAGGCTACGGGGCCCGGTGCCCCAGCGACTTTTTTTTTATCTTTAACCCGCTTGGACTCTAGTTTTTCTTTCAATTTTTTATATCCAATATTTTTTGCTAGCTCGGCTCATTCATTTTCTGCGTTTCGCTTGCGTTCTTTTCGTAAGACGCTGAGGCGTCGCCCTCAGAGCTGGTAGAGGGAATGGGGCTGTAGGTGTTAATGTCCCTGGAGTCATGATGGGACTGAGGAACCGCTGTTTGGGTCTTCCCTTTGCCCCTAACTACGAGGCGCCATTCCCCCTCATCCTTTTCCTTATCCACACTTGTGGAAGGCGTTGGTTTAGGGGTAATGTGGGTACGGACCCAACCGAGGGATTTTCCGCACCGGTCCGCCTCGCAGCTAGGGCCCAATACAGGCGCCGCGGATTCTACTTTCTCGGCCAAAGGGGTATTTTGGTCGCCTACGACCGAAACTCCAGGGGCCTTCTTCCCTGGGCAGGAGGAGGAAAGGTGACCAGTCTCTCCACACCTCCAGCAAGTAGGTTTCCTACCGGTCACAATGACCGGCATTTTCCGGTCGCCAAAACCCAAACAGTTGGGGGACGGACTTGAAGGCGTTCTGATCAAGCATAATGTCAAAAGTCCATCACCCGTTCAAATTGTCAGAGAGAGCCCCTAAGATTTGGCCATACTGCATAAAAATGCAGCCAGGTGCTCTCCCGAAATTTGAGGAGGAACCTCAAAACAGCCACCCTGGTCCTTCTCCGACCCTCATATTCAGTTCTAAGGATCAAGTCCTTAGTAATTAACTCTTTTTCGCCATTGCCAGGCAATCTTCTGGCGTGGGCAGCAGAATGTCCCACATGAAATAACCAGTACCTTTTATTATTCTTTGGGGTTTTATCCCCAGGGACAAAAAGTGATTTAATCACTATGTCTTTCGTGGAACGACAAATCTTACGTGTTTTCTTATCGACCACGAAAACGGACACCATTCTCTTTGCGAACACATCGAGCTCTTGGACAACTTCGACCAGCCCTCTTTATTTACAAGATGGGTATAATTTTTCGCCTTATCCAAGAAATCCGCCATGTTCAAAATGCAACTTGGGGGGGACTTCCAACAAGAGGGCAACTCCTCAGCAGTCTTAGGTTGTGCCTCGTTCGGCACCTCGTTCTTCTTGCCAGTTTCACCATTTTTGGCGCTACTAGCTCGTTCTTCAGAATTAGGGCTAGCTTTAGCCCGCTTTTTTGCGGATTTATCCGGCATGTCGGCGGCTAAAGTCGCCCCGAAAAGGTCTTTTTTTACACTCGACCGACTAGCCTCGTCGGCCATGTTGCAAAAGCGTGGTGAAAACCACTTGCGGGTCTCTAAATTGTTTTCCAAAACCACGGGGAGAGGAGTTGGGAAAAAATAAATAAAAGAAAGCCTGGATAACCCAGGAAATTAAGATTTAAAATTAAACTAAAAGTAAAATAAAAGACAAACTAGATAAACTGAAAAAAAATAAATAAACAGGTAAGACTTTTTTATAAAATAAAAATAAAAATGGCGCCCAAAGGCAGCCGAAAATAAAAGAAAAACCAGTAACTCCTCTCTTTTTTTTTTCCAAAAATTCAAAAATGTACAAAAATCCGCTAAAGAAAATAAATTAAAAGCAAAAGAAAAACAAACTAGTCAAACGAAAAAGAAATGCGACCAAAGAAGAAAGGTAAAAAAAATTAAAACAAACAAAAGAAAATGAAAAAATAAAAAGAATAAAAACTTAAACAAAAACTTAACCGAAAAGACTTGGTGTGCCAATAAAGTTCGTCACTCAAAAAGTTCGTACAGAACTGAAGTAAATCTTCACGGTTCAAAACAGGCTCGTCAAACTGCAACACAGGATATATTAAAAAAACGAGTTCGACGGTCAGAAAAAAAACTGAAACAGACGGAACACAATTATTGGAATCGGCTGTATGAATAATTCTAAACCACTCTTTTTTATACAACTTGGCACAAGCTATATTCTCAACTAAATGTTGAGCAATAGCCGATTCCATATTCATGGGGGGAAGATAGCATATTCTATCTATCTTACCAAGTCATATTTTGGAAGGTACGTGCTGATTAATTCTAGTTTCCAAATGCAAGGTTGTACGCCCCACATAACCAGCAGCACACTGGCAATTAAATTCATATACTAAATTACTCAATTTGATGTAGGGCAATACATCCTTGCGAAAAGACGGAAACGCAAACCTAGTTTGAAAAATGCTACGTAAAGCAACTGATGGGAAACAACCGGAAACCGACTTGCTAACCTGCTTAATTAAGCCCTGACCCCTATCCCCAATCCAGGGAATCTTCAAATAAACCG
The DNA here is from genome assembly GCA_903632075.3 of Acanthosepion pharaonis. Classification (NCBI taxonomy): domain Eukaryota; kingdom Metazoa; phylum Mollusca; class Cephalopoda; order Sepiida; family Sepiidae; genus Acanthosepion; species Acanthosepion pharaonis. The sequence continues at coordinate 1,271,718 of CAHIKZ030005155.1, read as the reverse complement.
GACATTTAGAAGGCCCCTGGATTTTAGGGGAATGAAATTCCTTAGTTTTCTTACTAATAATATAGTCAATAAGGGCCTCCGGATAGCCGTTACTAAGGAAAATCTCCCTCATGTTCCCAAATTCACGGTCCAATCTAATAGGGGAACACACTTTAAACGCTCTATACACCAAGGTTTTAACGAGATTAATTTTCCTTGATGCAGGAGCAAATGAACGCCAATTCAAATAAAGTCCAGTAAAGGTGGGTTTACGATAGATGCTAGTAATAAAAGATTTTGAAGATTTTGGAATCGGTCTGTATAGGATTAAGAAAACCTTCTCTCTGCCGGCAGAAAGAATTTATATGGTCTCTGAATCTGTTGGGGGATATTTTATTTTAACTGTCCATCGCTAATTTATTTACACGATCCCTTCCCTCGTTACAAGTATATATACTTGTTCGTTATTTTAGTGTGTTTCCCCCTCTTTTTTGCTCTTCAATATCGCTATTATTCATTTCGCTAATCCAACGATTGTCTACTGATGAGATGTTGGCTGAAAGGGCCCTAGAGACTTTTAAAATTAAAATCAATGGTTTCCTTGTTTTTAAAACTATTTATAAATTTTGTACCTCCAAACATTTGTTTATATATATATATATATATGATATATATATATATATATATATATATATATATATTAGTATCCTTTAATGTATTTTGTTTTACGGCATATCAACCTCAGTGGGTAATTTAATGCCAACAAGATTTTTAGGAAAGGTTCGTATGAATAGAATATGTATTCATTGTAAGAAATTTGTTTGTCGATCAGGCTTCATTGTTTTGTAAAGAAGGTTTTTGTCGTGATTCAAATATATTACTGGTACACAATTTACAATATTCGGACTATTGTCCTCATCTTTTTCGCCATATTTATTACAACGTTTCAGCTGTTGTACGCTCTGGCCTTCTTCAGGTGATTGGAATGTCGAACTGAATCCTTCATTTCGCTCACTATGGTAGACTGTTCTAGACCCAAGTGCCATGTTTAATGGATGTCATTTATCAGTTATCTCCTGTTAATTTCCCTCTGCAAGTTCTCCACTGCCTTAACCAGGTATTGAACTCATACTCTTTGGTTCCTGTCACTGAATCTAACCAATGCCTTTGTCAACAGTGCCATGTGTGCAATAGTTCGAATAATGTAAATAATGAGCATAATACTTCATCTCAGAAATATAGACATATTACTGTAATATTTTTTTTCTCGTATTTTTATTGTAAAAATCTATTTTTATACTTTCATAGTGTTTTGACCCCAGTTTAGGGGTTAAATATTTGCCATAGTTGTGACTCTAACAAGTGCTACCACACCGGGTCAGGATGGACTAGGGAACAACAGAAATTAAGAGGTGATTCCATAATCCTCAAAACCTCCTGATCAGAGGCCTTGTCGCAGGATGTAGTTTATCGTCATACCTAGGACGTATGCTTATTTACAGTGGATAGTTATATAAGGGGGTCCAGAAGTTAGCTGTAATTATTTAAATTTGGCAAAAAAGACATCGTCGTAGAAATGTTGTTTTGTTATTCATTGTATAAGTATTCTTTTATTACTATTGATTACATTTGCATTCCGTTCGCCTCTGTTTCCACCAGATCTTTTTGCCAGAGGGTTTTTTAGGTGTACACGATGACACACAGCGTAAAAGTTAAATGAGGCTAAAAGTAAGGAAATTATTTCTTCTTACGTCCAGTCACATTACTATTCAAATTTTCTTATGTCCGGGTTCATTGCTATTCAAGTTTTCTTACCTTCGGTAACACATTACTATTCAAGCTTTCTTACGTCCGGGTTTATTGCTATTCAAGTTTTCTTACCTTCGGTCACATTACTATTCAAGATTTCTCATGTCCGGGTTCATTGCTATTCAAGTTTTCTTACCTTCGGTCACATTACTATTCAAGATTTCTTATGGCCGGGTTCATTGCTATTCAAGTTTTCTTACCTTCGGTCACATTACTATTCAAGATTTCTTACGTCCGGGTTCATTGCTATTCAAGTTTTCTTATTTCGGTCACATTACTATTCAAGATTTCTTATGGCCGGGTTCATTGCAATTCAAGTTTTCTTACCTTCGGTCACATTACTATTCAAGCTTTCTTACGTCCGGGTTCATTGCTATTCAAGTTTTCTTACCTTCGGTCACATTACTATTCAAGCTTTCCTATGGCCGGGTTCATTGCTATTCAAGTTTTCTTACCTTCGGTCACATTACTATTCAAGCTTTCTTACGTCCGGGTTTATTGCTATTCAAGTTTTCTTACCTTCGGTCACATTACTATTCAAGATTTCTCATGTCCGGGTTCATTGCTATTCAAGTTTTCTTACCTTCGGTCACATTACTATTCAAGATTTCTTATGGCCGGGTTCATTGCTATTCAAGTTTTCTTACCTTCGGTCACATTACTATTCAAGATTTCTTACGTCCGGGTTCATTGCTATTCAAGTTTTCTTACTTTCGGTCACATTACTATTCAAGATTTCTTACGTCCGGGTTCATTGCTATTCAAGTTTTCTTATTTCGGTCACATTACTATTCAAGATTTCTTATGACCGGGTTCATTGCAATTCAAGTTTTCTTACCTTCGGTCACATTACTATTCAAGCTTTCTTACGTCCGGGTTCATTGCTATTCAAGTTTTCTTGCCTTCGGTCACATTACTATTCAAGCTTTCTTACGTCCGGGTTCATTGCTATTCAATTTTTCTTACCTTTGGTCACATTACTATTCAAGCTTTCTTACGTCCGGGTTCATTGCTATTCAAGTTTTCTTACCTTCGGTCACATTACTATTCAAGCTTTCTTATGGCCGGGTTCATTGCTATTCAAGTTTTCTTACCTTTGGTCACATTACTATTCAAGCTTTCTTACGTCCGGGTTCATTGCTATTCAATTTTTCTTACCTTTGGTCACATTACTATTCAAGCTTTCTTACGTCCGGATTCATTGCTATTCAAGTTTTCTTACCTTTGGTCACATTACTATTCAAGCTTTCTCGTGTCCGGGTTCATTACTATTCAAGTTTCCTAACGTCCGGGTTCATTGCTATTCAGGTTTTCTTACTTTCGGTCACATTACTATTCAAGCTTTCCTATGGCCGGGTTCATTGCTATTCAATGTTTCTTACCTTCGGTCACATTACTATTCAAGCTTTGTTACGACCGGATTCATTGCTATTCAAGTTTTCTTACCTTCGGTCACATTACTATTCAAGCTTTCCTATGGCCGGGTTCATTGCTATTCAAGTTTTCTTACCTTCGGACACATTACTATTCAAGTTTCCTAACGTCCGGGTTCATTGCAATTCAAGTTTTCTTACCTTCGGTCACATTACTATTCAAACCTCAGACATTCGATGAGGTATGAAGAAAAAAGAACTTTAATCAATAATTACTATTCAAGTAGAAGCAAATATTTACCAATACACCCCAAATATTTTCTTCACCTCCATTCCTGCTTTTATCTCGGCTGTGGGTGACGATCTCATGTGAGGAAGCACACTCAAACATCTCAGGCAGAAATGCCTTATCAATCTGCAGGCCAATCATGGTGAGGTACGTACCATACTCGTTCAGAAATGCGACGATCATAGCTCTCCACAGTAGCCTGTCTCTTTTTACTCTCAATAACTCTTTGTTATCTTGGTTTTGTCTTCCGTTTACTTCGACTCGTCAAGTTATTCGCTGTTTTAATCTGCTTTTTTTGCCTTCAGTATGTGATGTGAGTGTTAAATTCTCCAAGCCCACTTTCTTCATTATGCATCCAAAAAAATTAGCTCTAGCTTTTCGACTTTTAACCACAGTTTCTCTGTAATTCCTATTTGCGTTGAGGACTTAATAATTTCTCTCATGCTCTGTCTATAATATTCAATCGAACTAAATTTTTGCAACTTCAAACCACTTCGTCTATGAGGAAATTTATAGAATAGGTTACAGGTGGGGGCTTTCACTTTGAAAAGTAGGGAAATTGTGATAATGGAGAAATATCCTTCCAGGACTATGTCTGAGTCCATATTTTAGGGAACTGGTGGACGACAACTTTTAAGGTTAGAAGGATCAGTAAATGGCGACTCCATACTGGATGCAGTTATGGATAAACACAATAATTTTACGCTTTTTCTTGTATTATGATTTATTACCTTTTAAGTTTGTTTTTATCCTAAAATAAGATAATTTCTTTCAATGTCATCGTGATCATCATCATCATCATTTCCAGGACCGGGTGTGGTCCTAAGGTTGCACTTGACCAGCTTCATTTCAGTCTACATGCCCGAGTCTCTGGAAACGTTCTTCCACTACACTCTCAGGCCATTTCCCCTCTGACTGCCTCCATTTCTTTTGGCTAATGTTGAATTTTGAAGGACGCCAGCAGAACGATTGCTACCTCTTGTGATGTGTCCATAACATTTTGGTTTTCTCTTCTTGACAGTGGAGACGAGGTCTTAAAAAAGGGAGGTTGTTCTTGTCTGATGATGCCTTGCACTGCGTCGTTTGTGATGCGGTCTTCACAGAAGGTGGCTAAGATGGTTCTATACCATATCTTTTCGAAAGCCTGGATTTGAGGATGTTTCTCTGCTGTTAATATTCAAGATTGGACGCTACATTGAGCAGTAAGAATGTATTCGTAAGATGCCCAAATACACAATATATAGACATGCATATATATATATATATATATATATATATATATATATATATATGTGTGTGTGTGTGTGTAGGCGTATGTATGTGTGTGTGCGCGCGCTTGTGTTTGTGAATAGAATAAAATAGAGAGATATGAACTGACGCGAACGATATGAACAGATTCGTGTAGATAGATAGATAGATAGATAGATAGATAGATAGATAGATAGAAACAAACTGTGATAGATAGATAGATAGATATGAAGAAACTGAGATAGATAGAAACAAACTGTGATAGATAGATAGATAGATAGATAGATAGATATGAAGAAACTGAGATAGATAGAGAGATAGACAGACAGACAGATAGATAGATAGATAGATAGATAGATATGAACAAACTGAGATATATATGTTTTTTTTGTGTTTTTAAAATTGTACAGAGAAAACATGTCATGATGCCGTATCTGAACTTAGGTCGCTGGTCGGGACCCTGAAATAAATGAGCACACACAAGAAATCAAAGGAAATAATAATAATAATAATAATAGTACATTATTGACATGACAGGCTAGGACAATATATTCATTGCCATGTTTTAAGTAGATTATAGAAGTAGATTATAGAAGTTACGGATGCATAGTATAAAGATAACCCGAATGATGTCCCAAATGAGTGACTATACTGTGTTATTTCTCAATCTTCAAATCACAGGAAAATTGATGCAAATAGATCATATATAGTTAGAAAATATTTTAAAAAAGAAAGCTGTCAACTAATTCATATGGCTTGCCTAAAATATTTCTAAAAAGGAATTTCAAAAACTTTTAAGAAGCTGCAAATCGAAATAACAAAAATAATGAAACTTAAAACTTCGATTATCCCTGTCGGGAGATGGGCATTGGGTATGATAAAGAAGGGTACTGAAAATCATGTGAATAAAATTCCTGGACACACCAGCATCTAAGAGCTACAAAAGATTACTTTGTGCTGAAGGGCACATATCATCCACCAAATCCTAGTAATATGCATAAATATGCATCCTTTTTACTCATAGATAGATAGATAGATAAATAGATAGATAGATAACAGTATACTGCATTTAGATAGATAGATAGATAGATAGATAGATAGATAGATAGATAATGAACAGGCTGAAGTAGATAGATAGATAGATAGATAGATAGATAGATAGATAGATAAATATGAACAGGCTGACATAGATAGATAGATAGATAGATAGATAGATAGATAGATAGATAAGAGTATACTGCATTTAGATAGATAGATAGATAGATAGATAGATAGATATGAACAGGCTGAGATAGATAGATAGATAGATAGATAGATAGATAACAGTGTACTGCATTTAGATAGATAGATAGATAGATAGATAGATAGATAGATAGATAGATAGATAGATAGATAACAGTGTACTGCATTTAGATAGATAGATAGATAGATAGATAGATAGATATGAACAGGCTGACATAGATAGATAGATAGATAGATAGATAGATAGATAGATAGATAATAGTATACTGCATTTAGATAGATATATAGATAGATAGATATGAACAGGCTGAGATAGATAGATAGATAGATAGATAGATAGATAGATAGATAGATAGATTATACAAAATGAATGTCAAAAACTGTCAAATTATAAGGACCTTATAAATCAATGCAACAAAAATGTGACCGCTTAAAACTGTGATATCCCTGTAGGGATAGAGGCATTATTAATTATGATAAAAAAAAGGGTAGAGAAAATCATGTGAGTAAAATTCCTGGATACCTCAGAATCTCAGTGCTACAAAAGATTACTTTGTACTGAACTGCGGGTATCATGCGCAAAACCGTCTCTATCTAAACGAATGTTTGGAAATGTACATAGATAACTCTCCCACAGTACCTTTTTACTCACACACCTTAGAGGGCGGTGACTTGGTAAATAGACAGTTAAAAAAATTGCTCTTTGGCAAGATGATACCAAACAAACCAACAACAACAACAACAACAACAATAATAATAATAATAATAATGATAAGTATGAACACCACCCAGACCCGGTTACGGAGATAGGACCTGTTACAATTCTGTGGGACTACACAATACACACTGACAGAACAATCAAGACCAACCGCCCAGATATTGTTATTAAAGACCACAAACAAAAACGATGCCTCCTCATTGATATGGCAGTCCCTGCTGACTGCAATGTATCTTTGAAGATATTCAAAAAGTTGTCAAAATACAAGGACCTTGAAATAGAAATCTCAAAAATGTGGCATATGGGAACATCAACAATCCCAGTTGTAGTTGGAACCCTAGGACTGGTTGGAAAAGATCGCAGTAGACTAATTGAAGGGATTCCTGGAAGTCCATGCCTCAAGGAGATAGAAAAAATTGTTCTGACAAGTACAGCCCACACTTTACGAAGGGCTTTATCTATGTATTTTTTTTTTTTTTTTTTGTAAGTGGAAAGTGTCATGACGCCATTTCTAACCTTAGGTCCCTGGGTGGCACCCGGAAAGAAATGTGTAAACGCCAGAAATCAAAGGAAATAATAATAATAATAATAATAATAATAATAATAATAATAGACATAGGCCTAGAACAATTTTGTGGGAAAATGTCAGGATGTCATTTCTGACTTTAGGTCATTGCTCTGGCTGAGACCAGGAAAGAAATATGTATACATCAGAAAATGACGTACAATCCACACACTTTACGAAGGGCTTTATCGATGTAGGTGATTCTTTCGGAGGGATTAGCAGAGGAGGAGACGGAGGCTTTTCCCGTCGGGATGGATGCTGCAGATATAGTATCTGTTCCGTTTCGAAGGCCTTCTCTCCTCCCATGCGTTCCACCTACCGTTGCGTAACATCTGTTATGTAGCGGTAGTATGAACGGCTATGATTAGCTCAGGCAAGCTATGACCAGCTTGGACCAGCGGACCGAGTGGAAACACTCGAGTCCCAACTTTAACAACCGACCTTGTGTCACATCTTGGCAAAATCAAAGTAAATCTCGGACTTTATCTATGTAAAATATGTGTGGCATATTTTTTTTTCAAAAATACTCAGTGGAAATGTCATGATGTCATTTGATCTTAGGCCTCTGGTCGGAACCCGGAAAGAAAATAATATACACCAGAAATATAAGGAAATAATAATAATAATAATATTAACAATAATAATAATAATAATAATAATAATAATAACTTCAAAAAATTGCCAAAATACAAAGTGGAAATCCCGAAAAAAGTGACACATGGGCCATCATTAATTCCAGTTTTATTTAAAGCCGTTGGATTGATTGGAAAAGGTTTCGATAGCCTCATTACAGAGATTCCTGGAAGCACAGCCCTTAAAGAAATACAAAGTATTGTGTTCACGAGTAAAGCCCACACATTACAATGGGCTATGTAAAATGTGTGTGGTCTTAGTGGATTTTTGGAGCGGGGAAGGTATTTTTATATTTTTACAAAAATGATCAGTAGAAAATACCATGAAGCCATTTCTGACCTTAGGCCTCTGGTGGGACCAGGAAGGAAATGAGTATTGTAGAGAAAAATGGTGATGAAGGGGGCGGGGTCAAAAAGTGTAGAACGGTGCTCGATAGCAGGCCAACTGTTTTTTCTTCTTCTTCTTCGGTCGCCTCAAGGAAATGGGTTGCGTGACTCCGTTTCTCAGCCGTTACACAGTTGTGAAACAGACACCAGTTCAGTCGCGATTACTTCGACTTCCTCTTTGTCCGTCTCTCAATCCGTACGTCCAGCTCTATTGAACGCAGTCCACCGAATGACTTCGCTTTCCTCGTGCTGCTGGCATCCCGCTTTTTATGCTATTCCAATACGGCCAAAATTTGCATGTGTGCAAATATCGTCTCGTTTTGGACGAGATAGGCGCGCATAAAATAGCTTCAATAGCGGCCATATTTCTTTTTGTCATCACTTTTCAGGCTAGACACGTTCGCGCTCCTTTCGAATTTTGTGGCAAGTCATGTCTTTCGTCACAAGTATAAAACATAAATCAAAGGAAATAATAATAATAATAATCAGTGAGTTATGTGCCACACGTGATACACGCTTAGACTATCATGTATCTTTCGATACATGACTGACGAGACAGATTTTTCCCGCAGTAGGTTGCCATTTCTTTCTGCGGTAGACCAGTTTCCATCCAATGATATAGACTCCGGTCTGTCCTGCTGTTTATCCTTAGCTGGAGGGGGAGATGGAGAGAATTTATATCTTCCCAAGAGTATTAGCTCGTATGTGAATGTAATGAATTCGACTGGAATTCGAATTCGGTTGGCCGATTTCTCAATCCAAGCCGCTAGCCATTGCTCCACCGTGTCTGCTGCCAATAATAATAATGAATTATCATAAAAGACAAAAAATTATAAAAGACAAGAAATACAGCAAGTGTATACTTATTGAGATAACAGTCCCATCTGAGAAAAACACCTTCGTAAAAATTATCAAGAAACCGAGATTAACAGGATGTGAGGAATGAAGAATGATACTGTACCAATAGTAATCGGAGCTATGGGTCTCATGAGAAAAGGAATGGACAATTTCACTGAAAATGTCTCGGGTAAAATTAACATACAATTTACCCAGAAAATCGCCCTACTAGGAACATCTCATATACTAAAAAAAGTGCTATCAATTAAATAACAATTCTTCTTTAGGATCTACGGACTATAGTTTGGACCCGACTCGAAAGGAGACATAACACAGAAACAATAATAATAATTGTTATATATGATAAAAATTAAGTGCGTGCATTTAATTACAGTCGAAGGGTCTTTATTCATCTTATCGTTTACCAGGGAATATTCTGGTTTATTTAGAAACGTACTTACTGATATAAGGCAGATGTAAAAATAAGGTTTTCAAAGATGTGTTTCTCATCGTCAGTCTTTACCTTAGATTAACTGAATTCATTTGTTGATAGCGATTTTGGCGCTTACAGAGCAAAGTAGAAAGCAGGTGCCTGATAAACATTCCCTTCTTTGGGAAAATCCGTAAAAGTGGATTACCTGTATTTAGAATATGGAAAACATCGAGGAACAAATTTCTAGGCTAATCCATTAAGCGATCCACCTTGCATGAAATCCCTGAAAACTAAATAATCCTCACATCTTCCAAAGGAGTGGAAATTTTCTTTTCACTCACGTTAATCCATCGTTTATACATTATATACATTATATGCATTATACATTATATACATTATACAACATATGCATTATACATTATATCTATTATGTGCATTATAATCCGATATAAAGTTTTGTGGCTGCAAAGTCAATCGGGCAAAAACCCGGATTGCTGATTATCCTATTCTGAAATGCCATTTCCACAAAAATATTGAATTTTTCAAAACAAAATAATACGGAATTATGGGTTTAATATAAGGCAAGATATAATTCTGTTTTGTTTATAAAATAGCATCCACGGTTTCTAAGTGAGGAAAATACGAAACATTAGTTTCATAGACTACCTATTACAAATTGAAAGAATGTATCTTACACATTTATAAGTCCACCATTCGTTGAATATTTCTGTCACGTCTGTTCTCGCACTTCTGCTATATATTTAGAGATTCTTGATAAAATTCAAAGAAGAATCTGCAATGTTCATGGTCATAACCTTGCATCTCGGCTTCGGTCACTTTCCCACCACCTTAATGTACTTTCCCCTGTGCATTTTCTATAAATATTTTCATAATTCTATTATGAATTTTCGTACCGAGTCCTTATAAATTTAAGCGCAGTACTAGATTAGTGGCAAGGTCTTGTAATTTTACTGTCGAAATGACTCGATATAAGTTCTATGCTTGCAGTTTAATCTCCCTTGTGGAACTCTTTTTCAGCTTCTTGCGTTGCAGTCAACTTTGACCTTCAGACATTTCGATGCAAGATAAATCGTTATGTTCAGTCTTCTTAATTCCTGTTCTTTTATTGTTCTCTTTTCTTAATAATGTTTCCTTTTTCCTATATTCTTTCAGGCTCAGTAACCCTTGCGTCTAAGTGGCTTTACAATTAGGAAAAAAAAAAGATTCTTACTCTTTGATTCGTAAAAAAAGTTGGTGTATATTTGTTTTGTTTTGTATGTCGTCTCCAATCACGATGTCAGCACGATTAGATTTGCTTGTTCCTCCTCCTCCTCTTCCTCCTCCTTCTTCTTCTTCTTCTTATTATTATTAGTTTGTTATGTTTCCTGTTTTGAATCATGTAGAGCCGGGTTCAAAATATAGTCCTTATCATTTAATTGATAGCACTTTTCTTAGTATATGGGATGTTGGATTTATATTTGGAAAAATTTCTCGATAGGTGTCTCTCTCGATACTGCTATGTCAATAAGCATAAACTTTTTGTATTTCTTATTTTTTATGATAATATCAGGTCTGTTCGCTTTTATTTCCCTGTCAGTTTGAATTGGCATGTCCCAGAGGATAGTTACATCGTTATTTAGGGTAACTGTGTCAGGATGGTGTTCTTACCATCTCTCAGTGGTTTCGATTTTGTGCTTCTTGCGTATCTTCCAGTGCACATATGTCGCTACTTATGTCTGTGGATATATTTATTTTTTGCTAGTTCCGGACATTCTGAGATAACATGGCCTGCAGTTTCATCATATTTTCCGCAGATCTTGCATTTCTGGTTAGTTCTGTCCTTGATTATGTGAGAGTGATAGGATCTGGTTGTGTGTCTTTAGTCCTGAGCTGCAATAATTACGCCTTCTGTTTCGGCTTTCAACCCGCTGCTCCGCAGCTACTGACATTTCTTCTGTTGGGCCACACCTGCTTCTTTCGTTCTTTTTATCTATTTGCCATGTAAAGCATTGTCCTCCCAGGTTATTTTTTTGTAATTACATTTGGTCAACATGTTTTGCTTTCTCTTTTACTCGTTCGGCGTAGATGGTATTCGCTTCGTATTTTCTTGGTAGGGTTTCAGGTATGTTAAGTTGGTTCTTGAAGAATGCACCTTCTTTGTGGATGGAGTACATTTGGTGTTTTAGTATTTGTAGGAGAAGGTCATTGGTTTTTGTGAGGAATTCTTCCAATCTGATTGTCGTAGTCCTTAGAGTTATTTCATGTTGGAATAGACCTGGGTCTCCTAAAGCTTGGTACACACAGCCTATCGACATCTGATTTCTGGTAGGGCATCCTCATTTGGGAAAGTATTTTTTCTGGTTTTGGCATCCAATCTTTTAATGTCATTCAACTTCCATTTAATAATGTTGAAGCTGTATGTTACTACGGGCATAGCTAAGGTGTTCATAGCTTTATTTTATTTTTTCCTTATTATTATTATTATTATTATTATTATATTTCCTTTGATTTCTGGTGTATACACTTTTCCTTCCGGATCCCGCCCAGAGACCTCAAGTTAGAAATGTCACCATGACATTTTCCACTGAGATTAAATAAATAAATAAATAACATAAAGATGTTTTACATAGATAAATTCCTACGTAAAGAGGTGGGATGTACTCGGGAGAAATGTTTTTGTATTTCTTTAAGGCGTGAGCTCCCAGTAACCCCTTCAATTAGTCTACTGGAATCTTTTACAATCAATCCGTGGGCTCCAACTACATCAGGGATTTTGATGTTCCCATGTGCCACATTACTGAGATTTCTATTTCAAGGTATTTCCTTTAATTTCTGATGTATACTCATTTCTTTCCGGGTCCCACCCAGGGACCTAAGGTTATAAATAGCATCATGACGTTTTCACTAGAAAAAAAAATTTACATCGACAAAACCCTTTGTAAGGTGTGGGCTGTACTTGTGAGAGCAACTTTTTGTATCTCTTTGAGTCATGGGCTTCCAGGGATCCCTTCAATTAGTCTACTGGAATTTTTTCCAACCAGTCCTAGGGCTCCAACTACAACGGGGATTGTTGATGTTCCCATGTGCCGCATTATTGAGATTTCGATTTCAATGTCCTTGTATTATTATTATTATAAATATATATATATATATATATATTTCCTTTGATTTCTGATGTATACTCATTTCTTTCCGGGTCCCACCCAGGGACCTAAGGTTAGAAATGGCATCATAACGTTTTCCACTGCAAAAAAAAAAATTTAAAAAAAAAATTAAAAAAAATTACATAGACAAAGCTCTTCGTAAGGTGTGGGCTGTACTCGTGAGAACAACTTTTTGTATTTCTTTAAGGCATGGGCTTCCAGGAATCCCTTCAATTAGTCTACTGGAATTTTTTCTAACCAATACAAGGGCTCCAGCCATAACGGGGATTGTTGATGTTCCCATGTGCCACATTTCTGAGATTTTTTTGTATTATCATTATTATTATTATTATCATCATCATCATTCGATTTCTGCTATGGACACACTACCTACCAAGTCTGCGGAAAGACCTAAGGCAGGTCGTGGTGTGTTGTTATGGCCACATTTCATGTTAATTTTTTTTTTTTTTTTTTTTTTTTTTATCTCCGATGAAGTTGCTAGCGTTACATAGACAAAGTTCTCCTTAGTGTGTGTGCTGTACTTAATAAGACAATTTTCTGTATGTCTCTTAAGCTGGGGTTTCCAGGGATTCTTTCAATGTGTTGTTTTGTTCCATTTTTTATAATTCCAAGTGCACCTATTACCACTGGTATTATTCTTGTTTTCAATTTCCACATTTTTTCTATTTCAATTTCCAGGTCTTTGCATTTTTGATAGTTTTCAAATTCCTTGGTTGCTATGTTACAATCCGCTGGACAAGCCATATCAATTAGTAGGCAAGTTTTTTCTTTCTGGTTTTTGACAATAATGTCCGGCCTATTTGCTTCAATTTTTCTGTCTGTGTGGATGGTATAATCCCATAGAATGGTGACATCTTCTATTTCTGTAACCGGCGCTGGCCGATGTTCATACCAGTGTTTGCTTACACATTTTCCAAAGTGTTTGCACATTGTCCAGTGTAAGTATTGCCCCACTCTATCGTGACGATTTTTATATTCATTTGGGGCAAGTATAGAACATCCTGAGATTAGATGGTCTATTATTATTATTATTATTATTATTATTATTATTATTATTATTCCGACCTTCATCTGCAAAAAATCTATTTCTTTATCGCCTCTGACAACGAAGGAAGCTGACAATTCCATGTGTAGTGATGCCGAGGTTCTTATCACTAAGGATAGTAGCCGAGTGACAGTAACTACCGTGACTGTGTTGTATGCTAACTATGCACGTGGGACTGAACGACTATCCAGGGAGGGATATATTATAGTATATAGAAGATTATCACATAGTATAGTATAACGCTAGACCAGAGGGCTTCCTAGACTGAATACAACGGCTAGAGTAGGGAGTCACCCGTCTGATAGAATCAACGGCCTGATGACCAAGCAAGCCTTAGATTATGTCGGGTGTAATTTAACAAAGCGGGGGATTGGATCCGCTCGCTCTACTCTGCTCAAGAAAGGCTACGCATGAATCGATATCTACCCAGCGGTGGAGTGATGCAGTCAATTAGTCAGTTACGCAACAAACCTACGACCACAACGGGTCATTGAAATGATGATTGATTGGTTTGTTTTCTGCTGTATATCAATTTAGGTTATTTAAAATCAGAGGATATTATTTAGATTGTAAGTATTTTTTTCGTGGAAATAATAATGGTTTAGTGATGCAAGTCTTACTAATTAACCTATAGCTGGAGAGAGAGGAGGTGGATTCGTACCTTTCCTGAGGACCTTTGCGTATAAGTAAATATCACCAAACCCTGACTAGGATTAGAACTCGATTCACTGATCTCCAATTTCATGCCATTAACCACCACGCCTGCCGCACATTCAAGCTTTCAGCACCTGGTATTCCGAAGCAGTTACCCATCTAGCTACTGACCAATCTCGCCATTGTTTAACTTCGTTGATCGTCCGAGAACCGGAATTTATTTTGACGTGATATGACTGGGAGCCCATTGCACTACGCGCATATGTATCCAAGCTTATAGCATTTGGTATTCCCAAGCGGTCACCCATCTAGGTAATGACCAGGCTCAACGTTGCTTAACCGGTGATCGTACGAGAACCAGTGTTTTTAAAGTGATATGGCAGTAAGTCATATCACCAGCCGCCCTTCAAGCTGTTTCCCATCTAGGTGCTGACTAAGCTCGACGTTGCTTAACTTCGGTGATCGTATGAGAATCGCTGTTTTTAACGTGACATGGCCGTAACCACATTACACTAACCGTACATCCAAGCTTACAGAATTTGGCCTTCCCAAGCTGTTCCCATCTAGGTACTGATCAAGCTTGACGTTGCTTAACTTTGGTGATCGTATGAGACCGGTGTTTTTAACATGATATGGCCGTAACCACATTAAACCAACCGTATATCCAAGCTTATAGAATTCGGCATTTCCAAACGGTCACCCATCTGGGTGCAGACCAAGCTCGACGCTGCTTAACTTGTTATCTTATGAGAATTGGTGTTTTTAACGTTATATGGGCGTAAGCCGATTACACCAGCCATACATCCAAGCTTAAAGCATTTGGCATTCCCAAGCGGTCACCAATGTAGGTACAGATCAGGTTCAACGTTGCTTAACCGGTGATCGTATGAAAATCGGTGTTTCTAACGTGATATGGTCATAAGACGTTACTTTCCCTTGTCATCATTTTTGGCTCCTTCGGATTATCATCGTTGGGTACCTCAAACGACGCGGTTCCACACAAGTGAAGCTGTTGTTGCCGAAATGCAAGGATACCTTCAGTCGCTTGACAATATATGTACCGATGGCACAGTTGCATTAATCTTCATGATGTTTACATGTACAAGTAGCATCGCATTAATGGTAAGATAAGTTTAATATTTTACTAGCAGTAGAGCCCGGCGTTGCCCGGGGATGTAACAGTAAGAGATAGATCAAGTATCGACCATCATAAAGACTGAAAAATAAAATTGACAAAGATTATTGTTTAAGGTTGACGGACACGCATGTCTTAATTAGTTTTTTTTTTTTTTTTTTCTACGAATTGGTCAAACCCAAACTCAAACAAAAACATTGTTTTCAATCGTTATAAGTCTACCGATCGAATAGAATTTTATTATAAACAATTGTCTTGTAAATGGAATTTTTTAAAGCATTCTGAATGTAAAAATAAAGAAAAAAGTTTGCAAGACAATAAGAAACACTACCTGCCAAAAAAAAAAAGTGAAGTTTTGTTGAAATCGGTTGAAAAATGCAGGAAATCCGATCCCATATATAAACGAACACACACACACACACACACACACACACACACACACACACACACACACACACACACAACCTGGGTTTTATAATAAGTATAACTCGTGATGAGTTGTCCCCCTTTCATTCTGGCGACAGAATCGTGTTTTATCGTGTTTTCAAATTGATTTCATGCAAAAACAATTGTGTTTTTCCAATTTTGGGCACTGTCAGAACCAGCGCAAGGTAATTTTACACAGTCCTGTGAAGTTTTGCTTAAATCGGTTGAAAAATGTAGGAAATCCGATCCAATATATAAACGTACAGACACACACACACACACAATCCGCGTTTTATAATAAGTAAGATTTATATATTAACTAATCATGTTAGTAAATGTCTATACTTTACTTTTCGGAGAGCCATCGTATATCAAGTTGTATATGATTTCGAATATGACTAATATATGTTAATTATTCATATATTATTTATATTATCATATAACTTCCTCTTTGGAGGGATTTTAATGCAGGCTTATCATCTCTCATTGGCGTCTCTGTCATTGAAGAGATTGCACTCAGGGGCTTCTCTGTCAAAGGACAGAGGGGCAACTGAGGAAAATTATACTGGAGAGGTGCCCAGCCCTGGGGAACAGCTGCCCGAGGCCGCGCCCTCCCATTGCACAAGAGGGAGGGATCGGTGCTCGCACCGAGGCCAGAGCAACCGACGGTTGCGGGGCTGAGGGAAATTTTTGTCCCTTACCCGGGTGCACGCTCTCGGGTCCCCACATTAATCCGACCTTGTGTCACATCTCATTCTCGTGGGGAATGAGTAAACACTGCATTACTGTTATATCTGGGTTGGAAGTTCCCAGTCCTCACTTACCTGTCTCATTCTCGTGGAGGAATGAGTAAACACCGTATATGCTAATTATTCATGGTTAAATTGTTTTTAATTTAACATTGGCCGTCGAAGGAAACGTAAAACTTGTTTAATAATATCTGTCTACGAAAACGCCAAATTGTTCAGTTAATTTTCCTGTTTTGTGCATAGAAATAATTCCTGCTATTTTTATCGCGAAAATAGATTCTTTTTGCAGGAATTCTATACTCAGATCTGCTGTCATCCTAAATGCAGTCCTTCACATGCGCTAAGCGGGGCGATATTTTTCTTTTCTACTCAATACGATTGAATGGGGATTCAATTTTAACTCAACCAATCAGTTTATTTGTGTAACTTTTGAAAACTTAGAAAGCTGCAAATATTGGGCTACAACAAAAATTCCTAGCGTCTTTCAATAAGGGTGGTTTGAAAAAGTGATTTCATTTCCCACGTGATTGAACACTATGACACATATACATATAAGAAAAGATGGCGATTGCATGCATTTTAAATTGTTTCTACATCATCATCATCATCATCCACTTGACTTTTGTAATCGTAGGTTGGGGGTCGAATGTCGAAGCCATATTGAATCTCCTCCACAACAGGCTATCAACGGCAGCCATCAGCAATTCTGGTGAAGTCATTCTTGTTTATTGTTTGACATTCTCCAACCGCATTTTACGTTGGCGTCCTCTCCTACGTCCACTTTCAACGGTGCCTTGAATGATGGTCTTGCACAGGTTGTCGTGCCTTGTAACGTGTCCGAACCACGCCATGTTGTCTCCGTTCGACAGAAGACGAGAAGTGGTTCCTGGTGGCCCACAAAACTTTCAACCCTTTCCCCCAAAAAAGTCATTGGCTTTATGTTCCCAATAGAAAATTTCTTGGCATTTTCTCAAACGTTTGCATGCTTCGCTCTGTTTCTGCCAACATATTGTTTGTGCATTAAACGTTAAACGGATGAAAATCAGACATTATCTGACGCTTTTTTATTTCCAGAAACGAAACAATGCTATAGATATAGCAAAAATATATAGAAAAATGTTATAGGGAGAGCAAAGAAAAACCTAGAAAAAATACTATAGAGATAGCAAAAAATATTAAAAATATGTTATAGAGATATCCCCCCCAAAAAAAAAGAGAGAGATAGCGAAAAAATATAAAAAATGTTATAGGGATAGCAAATAGTATAGAAATATGCTATAGATATACCAAAAGATATAGAAAATGCTATAGAGTTAGCGAAAATACATAGAAAATGTTATAGGGATAGCAAAAAATATAGAAAAAATGCTATAGAGATACCAAGAAATATAGAAAAATGCTATAGAAATAGCGAAAATATATAGGAAAATGTTACAGGGATAGCAAAATGTATAGAAAAATGCTCTAGAGATAGCAAAAAATATAGAAAATATGCTATAGAAATTGCGAAAATATATAGAAAAATGTTACAGGGATAGCAAAAAATATAGAAAAAATTTTATAGGGATAGCAAAAAAAATATAGAAAAATGTTATAAGGATAGCAAATAAATTTAGAAAAAATGTTATAGAGATTGCAAAAAATCAACAAAAAAAACAAAAAAAAACTGTTCCCCCAGAAGAATTCTATACCCCAAAATAATTTCATCCTGAATCCCATACACATCGCATTTTGAAAACTTACAAATAGTTAGAACAAAGGTTCGTTGCGTCTTTCTTTAAACACGTGATACAGAGAACAACAAAACAGACTGGTGTCTCATTTTTGTCTTTTACCATACAACAACGCTAGACCAACCTACAACCAACCTAACAAAATAGGGTCTCCAGGAATATGGTATACATGTTCCAAGGCATACTTATTCTTTGGCTCCTTCAGATTATTATCTGTTTGGTCCCCACTAACGATTTTTTTTTCGGGAGGCGGTTTTGTACAGATGACGATATTGTTGCATATGTGTAAGGGTGGCTCCAGTCGCCTGAAGAGGCTATTTATACACACGTCGCGGTGGAAAAAGTACAACAATTCCGACCGCGGCTAGGCTGGGAAAGTAGCATCATACTATGGTGACATATTGTAGTTTTGATAACATAGGCAAAATATTTAATTTAGTTCTGATAACATAGGCAAAATATTTAATTTTCTACAAATAAACATGGATTATTTTTCTACTTTACTTTTCAGTCATCCCGAATGTTGTTTAGCTCTTTGCATATCTATAGACATGCATTACGTCCCTTGGTTCGTTCAAAGTGTTATTAAATGTGTCGATAGGAGATTGATCTAACGTCTATTGGCCTGGAATAAGAGATCTGAGTTCGAATTCCTTCTTAACTTGTTGCGATCAAATTCTCGCTGATGCCCTTCGAAATGTATCTATTTCATCTATCACACAGAGAAAGACAATGAAAAGCTAGGTTACTGTCTTTCCAAAGAGGTCAGAGTAATTCACACATAATAAAGAAAGACGGATCTGTCGAGGCCCATAACAATGTAGACCTTGAAAGAATATAATTTTTTTAAATCATGAGCGACTGTAAGTAAGTATGTGTTCCCATAGCATATATAGAGAGCCATAGGTTCGAATTTCGGTAAACGTATGGGATTAGAAATAAAACAATAGATAAAATGTTTAATTTAGGATGTAATATGATTTTAAACGCTTTGTTTGTAATTAAATAAGAAATTAATAACACCAAGCAAGGTATAATTGCAAGCGAAATCTGTACAACGTGTATGTTTTATTGAATGTTGGTACATGTTTCCTATTTTATTCATTGATTTACATTAATTTAATGCTGAAGTTCAGACCCCACGGTGCAATATAGAGTTGTAACGGACGGTATTTCAAAATTCTTGGATATAGAAAACAATCCCGTAATTGGAAATTCATAGAAGAAGAAAAAGAAGAGAAGGAAGAGGAAGAAGAAGAAGAGGAGGAGGTGGAGGAGGAGGAGAAGAAGATGACAAAGGGGAGAATAGGAAGACGATGACGACAACGAAGAAGAAGAAGAAAGGAAGAGAAGAAGAAGAAGACGAAGAAGAAGAAGAAAGGAAGAGAAGACGAAGACGAAGACGAAGACGAAGAAGACGACGAGTTGGAGGAGGACGATGAGAAGAGGAAGAGGAAGAAGAAGATGAAGAGGAGAAGAAGAAGAAGGACGAAGATGACGACGAGAAGGAGGACGAGAAGAAGTGAAATAAGAAGAAGGAGAAAATGACGAAGATGGGTAAGAAGATGGAGGAGAACGACGACGACGACGACGAAGAAGAAGAAGAAGAAGAAGAAGAAGAAGAAGAAGAAGAAGAAGAAATCGTTTACAAACCATATAGTTGTTATAACTGTAAAAAAAAATATATTTTTACATCCAGTAATGCCGCAAGGACTGAAGTTTCAATATGAATTAATAATGAGTTTCTGGAGATTTTTCCAATTCTCGTCTATTCGCCGTCCAGATTCTATTTAAACTCACTTTTTTTTAGAATTATAACGAGAAAGAGCGCGCGCGTGTGTGTGAGAGAGAGAGAGAGTGAGAGAGAGACAGAGAGAGAGCGAGAAGAGAGAGAATAGGGAGAGAGAGCGAGAAGAGAGAGAATAGGGAGAGAGAGAGAGAGAGAGAGAGAGAGAGAGAGAGATTTCCATTCTCCAGATTACCATAATTCCCATTGACCCACATACACAACTCGCTGTCTATACAACCTGCTAAAGTAGTAACAATTACTGTGAAGATCGCACTGAAACATGAACTTGACAGTTACCATGCAGTTTTCATTTTTAGGTCTACAATGACTATAAAAAATAAATGTTCTATTTCGATATTAAACAATCTTCTCCCTATATATACAGTAAAGTTTAAGCAATACACACACACACACACACGCACATACATAAAAACAAAAGGAAAACATTTCTTTACCGATGCGTTTGGCCTTTTGATAATTTTTATCAAGGCAAATAGATTTGATATATACGCTTTGATAGGGTAACACTGTTTGCCTATTTTGTATTGTTAAATGATGTTATGTGTGACCAACAACTAGACAATAGAAACAAATAAATGGATAGTATTAATGAATAAAATAATATCTATGAACGCTCTATTACTGATATTGAGCACTCTTAATAGACAAGATTTTGAACAATATCTATCTGTATCAGTTTGTTCATATCTATATCTGTCTGTTCATATCTATCTATCTATCTATCTATCTATCTCAGTCTCTTCATATCTATCTATCTATCTATCTATCTATCTCAGTCTCTTCATATTTTCTCGCTTCATATCTATCTATCTATCTATCCTAGTCTCTTCAAAATCTATCTATCTATCTATCTATCTATCTATCTATCTATCTATCTATCTATCTATCTATCTGTGTATGTTTGTGCATGCGCGCATGTGTGTATGTAATGCTTTTCCGTGTCACCTGACGTGTCCACTATGATGAACGTCACCGAGAATTCCACTATG
The DNA here is from genome assembly GCA_903632075.3 of Acanthosepion pharaonis. Taxonomy (NCBI): domain Eukaryota; kingdom Metazoa; phylum Mollusca; class Cephalopoda; order Sepiida; family Sepiidae; genus Acanthosepion; species Acanthosepion pharaonis. The sequence continues at coordinate 1,250,501 of CAHIKZ030005155.1, read as the reverse complement.
AATCTCCCATAAGTGATAGACTACTTTCCGTGTAGTGGACTGTTCTGGTGGCATAGCAGGAAGAGAAACCTGATAAATAAAACATTATAATTTATATTTTAAATTGCTGTTTAACTTTAAATGTAGAGTTGATTTGTTATTGCTTTGTAATAGGGCCATACCTTACCTTCCCGACATTCTCGTTGAACGAGCAATCGGTCGCAAATTATGTTTCATTGGTTTCCTTTTAAGGTGGCTTGTCAGTGTTGGCCGTAGCTGCCAGGGTCGGGATATGCTGACAAGGGGATGATGTCCAGGAAAGATTCACTTGGACGCACCGAAGATAACAACAGTCAGTTTTTGCAGGGAGAATCCACTTTTATTTTTCTAATAGTAGTTCCGGTATGATGATGATGGTGCATATAACACTGTGGTCCGACATGGCAACCGACGGACACTCTGTACCAGCCTGACGACATTTTCTGTACAAATGAAGAACACACCTCTTGTCACATTGTTATATATCTGTGGTCGCATTGCCTAAACAGCGGACATCTGATCTTTGTATCGTCTGCATGTATTTATATTAAAATAGACAACAGTGTTTTTTACACAGTCCAATCTAAATTAAGTAGATGACATGACAATACGTCAATTCACTAGGTGATCTCATTACTTCAAACAATAAGTTTCATCCCAGCCAGCCACACAGTGTTACAAGTTGAATCTGAAACATTTATACGTTTTCAATATGATTTCATATTTAGCTGCCAGCCATAGCCAGCTGGTCGATCAGGAAAAGCGTTCAATTAGAAAGGAGCAAAAACAGCATCATGTTTAGATGTAACAGAGTCTATCTTCTTCATTTACTTTAAAGTACTTTCATTACAAAAAACATTTTGAATAAATGCAGTTACTGATATAACAGAAGTAGTCTGTATTTATTCAATCGAAGTTAGCTGAGGACATGAAGGGATAAAACAGGCAACATGAAGACCCACTTCAGACCACAATTATTTTGGAGTTTTTGAAATTCAACTTGTCAGTGTGCTACCGATGATGTAAAAGAAGATACATTTATAAAGCAATTGCTAAGTTTGATGAAAATTGCTTGAAACATCAACGAAAAATAAACCAGTAAAAATCGCCATTTTTCGCTATTTACGTGGGTTTTAACTATATGGGTGGACTCACTTATCAAGTCAAATGACTGTTAAGCAATCAAATTATTGTTGGCTACAACTGAGTGAAATTTGTATTAGATTGCTTGAAAATTGAGGGAGATTTTATTTTAAAATATGTGTTGAAATCGATTTTTCGTTTTTAGCGGTTTTTCGCTAAACGCAGTGGCCTAGAAATAAAAATGAGATATCGTTGAGCTCGTCATGATGTAAGTAACCTAGATACCGAGTTCGAACGAAATCAGAGGAAAATTTGAATTTATCGATTTTTGATCGGCTTTATCGATTATTGATTTTTAAAAAAATTATCGATTTTTTATGATAAGAACATATCTCTTACATTGGACAATGTACGTGCCAAGTTTGGTCAAAATCGGTTGGATGGATCTCGAGTGAAAAGATACCACACTGGCAAACACACATATACGAACACACACAAACAGACATCCTCTGCTTTATATAGATTAATGAGTAAGTAATGAGACACATAATCAAATTACAAGTGTTTGCTGGATAATTTCTGGTCGTAAATTAAAGCGCTGTGAGTAAAAGCATAACATTTTACGTGTCTATTTTGTTTTTTGATTTATTTCATATGGCAATAGAATGCTATCTTTTTACATGGATTCAGATTGTGATGTGATTTTAAATGAGATTTCGTTAACAGAGATGCCGTGTTACATTTTAAAAAAAATATAAAGTTCTGAAGTTTAAGCAAGAATGAAAAAAAAATCTCCAGACAAATCGGAATATTTTTCTTTGGAGATAAAATCCTAACCAGTATTACCAGACTGGATTATGAGTAGTGAATTTGACAATATCTGAAAACTCAGATAAATCATGGCAACTATACAGATGCTTCATAGATCGATAGTGTTATGGGACCTGACCCATAATAACATAATGGACTATTCCATACGTAATAAATACTGCGCCTCAAAAGGAAGCAGATAGTTCAGTCCGAAGTCGGGCGACCGGCTGATCGGCTGAACGGTTGAACTCTCTGCCTTCAGGCGGGGAGGAACCCAAACGAGGCTACGCCGAAGGGCGGAGTCTCTTTCAGGGAGGTAAACCGACCCTGAACCCGTTTATACGGGTTCAAAGGGCATATTTTTGGCCGAGCCCAAGTGCTCGGAGTTCCCACGTTAAAAAGGCCTTGTGCCACATGACGCCCTCGTGGGAGGGTGACTGAATATCGTTCAGTCTGAAGTCTGGAGTTTCGTCTGAAGTCTGGAGTTTCGTCTGAAGTCTGGAGTTCAGTCCGTCAGAAGTCCGTCAGGAGTCTGTCAGTCAGTCAGAGCGAGCGAGTCAGTCAGTCGAGTCAGAGGCAGTCCGAAACAGAGTCGCGTTCAAACAATTACTACTAAACCTGATTGTTCGTACTAACACTTTCTACTTTTCTGTATATATTCCTGTTTGTAATATATCTGTGTTATTCCATATTCGTATTCGAGTTCTTTATTGGTTCTACCTTGGACTATCACCGTGGTACAAGGAACCGGACCATAACAGATAGAATGTACTGAACGTTTCTCCAATGATCTTCAGCAATGGATTGTATATCTGCGCGCTGAACAATCGTCTAATCGGACAACACAGTTTTCAAGTGTTTTTAAGCCAATCAAGTGCCATACTTGATACATGTTTGGGATATCTTTCGATTCATGACAGACTGGGTTGATGTTCCCGCAGTAGACAGCCGTTTCCTTTTACGAAAGACTGGTTGCTAACCAAGGCTATAGGACCCAGTCTGCCCCGCTATTCAGTATATAAAAAGAAGAGATGGAATTCAAGTGCATTTGCTCATAAGTGAATATAGTGAACTCATCTTAAATTCGAACTCACTTCTCCGATTTTGATTTCTGGTCCATTTTCCCTCACACCTTACCGTATATCCAAGTATTTTACTGAATATGAAGAGTCTATGATTTTAAACCTATAAAAGGATCAGCTGCAAAGTTAGACTTAAATACGTATTCTTCTTAGTATCTGTCTATATTTATGAGATGAGGTATTATGTACACTATTTACATTATTCGGATTATTGTCCTCATCTTTGTTGCCATATTTATTACAAGGTTTCGACTGTTGTACGTTCCGGTCTTCTTCAGGTGGTTGGAATGTCGAACTGAACTTTTTAATTCGCTCGCTGGTGTAGACTGTTCTAGTTCCAAGTGCCATCATTAATGGATGTCAGTTTTTAGTTATCTCCTGTTAATTAACCTCTCCAAGTTCTCCACTGCCTTAACAAGGTATTGAACTCACAACTCTTTGGGTCCTGTCACGGGATCTAACCAACGCCTTTATCCACAAGAACCAAAGAGTAAGGCAGTGGAGAACTTGGAGAGGTGAATTAACAGAAGATAGCTGATAACTGACATCCATTAGACATGGGACGTGGAACTAGAACAGTCTGCCACAGTGAGCGATTCCAACCAAAGGAAGAACGCCGGAGCGTACGACGGCCGAAACCTTGTGATAAATATGTCATCAAAGATGAGGAGAATAGTCCGAATAATGTAAATAGTGTATCCTTCTTAGACTGTATATTTCACATGAATTGCTGTAAAATATCGAACTACTTCGGGTCACAAGTATCTATGATTGGTTCTTCTTGTAATTATAGATGGCAAAACATTGTCAAGAACCCGAGGAGGAACCAATAATTATCCGTCATCAACAGAGAAACAGTTCATTCAGGTTTGATCCTTTGTAATATAAATCGTTTCTATTTTAAGATTATTTAATTTCAAGCCAATCAAGAAAAAAGAAATCAGATTTTCAAATTTTGGCTGTTAAATTTCAATAAAATTCTTATTCATTAGTTCTTCGACAATTTTAAAGTGAGAGCAGGGTTGGATAAAAAAAATCAAATTTCGATTCAACCCGATTTCGTCATAACAAATCATTAATTTTTCTAAGGTTGGTCATAGCTAGCTATCTATCTATCTATCTATCTATCTATCTATCTATCTATCTTTTCTCAGTTATATATCTATCTATCTATATCTCTCAGTTTGTTCATATATATATATATATATATATATATATATATATATATATATATGTTTCAATCTATCTCAGTTTGTATCTCTCTCTATCTATCTCCCTATCAATCTATCTATTCATAATCTATCTCAGTCTGTTCATATTTATCTCAGTTTGTCCATATATATATATTATTTCTATCTATCTGAATTTGTATATCTCACTCTCTCTATATCTATCTATCTATCTATCTATCTATCTATCTATTCATAATCTATCTATCTCAGTCTGTTCACATTTATCTATGTATCTATCAATCTATCTCAGTTCATATATATATATATATATATATATATATATATATATATCTATCTATCTATCTATCTATCTATCTATCTATCTATCTCAGTCTGTTCACATCTATCTATCTATCTATCTATCTCCACCGTGTCTATATCTTTCTTCATATCAAATATTAGAAGTGATTCCCTTAGAATTTGTTCGAAATGCATTGCCATAATCTGTGTTTGATATCGATTTTTATTCTTCGAACCATACTTACCAATAATAAAAACGTGCGAATATATCGAAATTCATTTTGTCATTTGTTACGAAATTCAAATCTGTGGTAAGCATTTAAAAAATTCAGGAATCATGTTTTTTTTTCCTGCTACATTTGCATCTTGTCCGCAACAGAAAAAAAAAGTAACTTCAAAAATTCTAGTTAATAGACCTCTTATATCGTTATTTATTGCAGCTTATTGATTTCACAGTAGTCGTAAGATCGGGTCTGCAAGTGAAGTCAATCAGTAAAGAGGTAAAGAAAAAAAAATCACCATCATTAAACGATTTCAGAATGTTATGTGCTTTATTTTCTTCTTCATAAAATAGATATTGAAAACTTTTTTCGACTTCATTATCTGAGTCCACAGCCATTTTCGCACGGCCTGGGTAAGAAGCTAAACTATATCGACGTCCTGGGTAAGACGCTAAACTATGTCCATGTTCTGGGAAAGACACTAAGCTACACCCACGTCCTGGGTAAGACGCTAATTTATCCAAGTCTTAGGCAAGACGCTAAACTACACCCACGTCCTGGGTAAGACGCTTAACTACATCCCCGTTCTGGGTAAGACGCTAAACTACATCCCCGTTCTGGGTAAGACGCAAAACAACATCCACGTCCTGGGTAAAACGCTAAACTACATCCAACAGCAAGGAGGTTTTGAGGAGCGTGGAACCACCTCTTTATTGCTGATGTTTCGAGGTCCACCCTGACTCAGGGTGGTAACACCTGTTAGGGTTCCAGCTATGGGAAAATAGTTAACCACCAAACTCGGGTCAAAACACTATGAAAGTGTAAAAACACGTTTTAATGCCAGAAATACTTTGTTAAATAAATATTTTCAGCAATAAATTTTTGAAAAAACAAATATTATCCGCAATACATTTTTGAAAAACGAATATTACTAGCAATAAATTTTTTGGAAAAAAAAATATTACCAGCGAAGGAAAATTCTTGCCAGAAATAGATTTTTGGAAAAAAATATTACCAACAATGAAAATTTTGACATTATTAAAGAACCCATTGGGGTTGATATGCCGTAAACCAAACGAAACTATACCCGCCGTTTCGCACCATTTTTCCACATTTTCAATGTAATTAGATGATTTCTTTTTTATCATTTTATACCAAGGAAGGCGATAAAGCGACGAAGACACAAAACTAAAATCCGAAGGCGCATTAGAATAGCAAAACATACCATTGCAAATGCTAAACTATAAGAAACAGGAAAATTGAGTATGCAACGAACAAAATATTACTGAACTGTTATACAGTATACCCTGCTGTTGTTAATATGCCAGTAAATGATGGACAATCTCTTCACAAATGAAGAAGAGACTTTAGGCAACAGGCATTTTGTTCAACAGAATGATACTGATGGACTGAACACGGGATCAATGGAGAAGGGAAAACGAAAACAAAAAAAGACATATTTAGAATCAGTAAGAGACAATTGAAATTTCTAGAGCACATAATGAGAATAAACTTTCTGAGATACACAAAGTCAGATTAATTAATTCAGATAATTCGAGTTAAACAGAACAACTGTTCATTGTTTACTTACCGCCGTAAATTGAGAAAATTTGCAATGAAAGATCAATCAAAAGCAATAAGATGAAAACAAATTCTAGCAGAAATTGATAATAATTGCTGATAATATTGCATCTAAAGATAATAAAGAGAATATTACTCCATCTAATTCATATATCAAATATGGCGCTGAATGCAATCTTTTCATTCTGAAGAGTGGTTTTAAGGATTAGATTTGATCATCTAAGCTGTTGCGTGCTCGTAGTTCAGTCTGTAAGTGTAATTTGTACTTTTAATCAGGTTTCATGGAGGAAAATACACGGGTGCAAAAGATTAAACAAAGTCTGTTTAACGTGGTATGCCACTGCTCGTAAATATGGACAAGAGACAAAAACTACACAGTCCTCACTATCATTGCCCCCTAAGGTGCATATTTTCCCACCCTCTCTCCTTAGTGCAAGGAAGAATGTGTTACTGCAGGGTTAGAATTCCTGGCACTAGACTTTTTTTTTCACATCTTGGAGAGAAGGAGATTTCATCTTATAATTTTATCCAAGCCGGAAGGCCGAGAAAAAAAGTAAGCGCTTTTTCGACTGTCCCTCTTAAGCCTTTTAGATCCGTTCTACATAGCAACAACTATAGTTCGATGACCTGAAAAAAGTTACGGCATAAAAGCAATAAAAACACCAAGAAGAAAAAATGTTAGTTAAAAAGTGATTTGTTTAAAGATATGAAGAACTTTCATAAAAAAAAAAGAAAAGTTTCTTCCCTCATACGTTTGATCAATTTGTAATCGGGATGAGGTTTCCAAATTGAAGTAGTCAGTAAGAAATAAGTTTATTTGACTTATTTTAGATAATATATTAGCATTATTTCCTTTTTCAAGAAACTTAAAAGGTAAACGATCATGATTTATAATTTAAGTTATTTTTTAAATATATTTTAAAGACAATGTAAAGACAATGCAAACTTCAAAATTCAAAAGGTGCTTCACAAATTTACCATTGTTTTATTTTAAAACTATGTAATTGTAGTATTTGATTAAATATCTGTACTTACAAATATGCGAGTTCACAAAATATTTTATTGACAAAAAATATATTTTCGAAACGATATATATATATATATATATATATATATATATATAATTTCTTCGAAAATTGTAACATAAGTGTTATAATTACAAAAATAGCCATTTTGTCTCAACACTTCTCGTGTCTTATCAACTGTTGCTATTGAATGTAGAATTATATTTGCTTTACTCTGTATTGAGCACTCTATTAAGAATAGTAAAATTTGGTTATTGGAATTTATTCCGTATACACAATTATACTTGAATATATATATATATATATATATATATATATATATATATATATATATTCATTTTTATTTTTTATTCGTTTCTCCTTTTGAAAGTGGTGTCTGATGATCCAGGGTACATTAAAAGGTCTCTGGTGAAATAAACTATTACAATGGAGCCTTAAAGTGGCCTGTTTTTTCTTTAAATTATTAGCTGTGAATTTACATTGAGCTCTCAGGATTTCATCCTCATTGGGACTATCCATACGGATTACCAAATTCATAACTTAAATACATACATATATATATATATATATATATATATATATATATATATATATATATATTATGAGATTAATCAAGTTCGACAGTTACTTAATATGTTTTCTGTTTATACGTTATTTTAATAGAAGCATTTTATATAAGCAAATACTTTTTTTTAAAATAAACTTTATTAATTACATTTATAGGCCTGAATGTTCGAGAAATTTCTGAGAAAATCTTCTACGCAATTTCTCGAACATTCAGGATGATAAATATAATTAATACTGTTTATTTAAAAAACGGAGCAGTTACTTAAGTAAATTGTATGTATTAAAATATAATATAAAATATATAATATATATATATATATATATATATATATATATATATATATATATGTGTGTGTATGTGTGTGTGTGTATGTATATATAGATATAATGTTGGAGAGGGAAATTGTATTTTGCTTGTAAGCCAGACTGTCAAAAAATGTTGAGAAAAATACTGCTAGAGATTACTTTTTACTGAGAAGTGGACTAAACTTGCTTAAGACATTGTAATCAATAATTAAGGTAACATAAAATCGATTCGTTGCTCAGGTTTCAGTTTCAATAATGCTTCTTTCTGTCTGTCTTCATTTCGTTTTATTTATTTTTTTTATCTTCCCTCGTGTAAAAAAAACGACAAAATACCTAATCAAGTTCCGCCGCCGACCAGAGTTAAACAAAAACGATCTATATTACTAATCCGAATAAGTGAAAACAAAATCAATTTTATACATGTGCACACGAATGAATTGGACGTACACACCATCAGCCTGTCTTTCTTGTAAAATATACTTTAGACCAGGTGTGAGCAAGACTTTTTAGAGTGCGGGCCAAAACCGGTCAAATCTCTGACAAAAATTTTTCCACGTGCCAATAAAAAAATTTGAAACCTCAAAACTAGCAGCAACTATCAGGTCATCCCATGAGTTCTGTCCGAATTTTGGATAAAGAAAACAAGTGACCAAATGTTACATTTAATTACAGATTCAATCAACAATGTATTTTCCCTGATTATCTCTGACTTCCTTTCATCTATTAACAAGATTACTAATTCCATTACTGTAAAATTCTTTTCGCTTTGATTCGAAGAACTCATAAATATCAGTTTTAATCTCTTCCTGTATTACAAAAGCTGTTTGTTCCAAATGATTCTGTAAGCTACGAAAGAAATGGTAGTCTGAAGGAGCAAGATCGGGAGAATAAGGTGGATGAGGGATTTTCTCCCAACCAAGTTCTTCGATCTTTTGTGACGTGATTCTTGCTGTGTGGGGTCGCGCATTGTCCTGATGAAATATCACCTCTTTTCGATTCACTAGAGCAAGTCTTTTTTCCTCAAAGCTTGGTTCAAACGCTCTAATTGCTGACAGCATATTTGAACATTAATTGTTGCATTTGGTGGTAAGAATTCAAAGTGGATTATTCCTTGGCGATCGCACCAGATTGAAAGAACTTTTTGCCCATGAAGTTCCGTTCTCGGCTGTGGTTGGGGTCCTTCCTCTTTACCAAGCCACTGTCTACGACGCTTAACATTTCGATAAAAGATCCATTTTTTGTCACCAGTCACAAGTCTATCCAAAAAAAGGTGAAACAAGTTGGCGAGAATGGAGAGAAGAGCAAATGTCAACTCAGGATTTGAGGTTGTTTTCAGACAATTCATGAGGCACCCATTTTTCAATTTAGGAACTTTTCCAAGTTGTTGAAGATGGCGATGAACAGTTGTATGGTTTGAACTGAGAACCACTGCCAATTCCTCAACTGATAAAGCAGGATTTTCTTCAAGGGCTGCTTCAAGAAGCTTTTCATCAAACTCAACTGGACGTCCGGTTCGATCTTCATCTTCAAGAGGGAAATCTCCACCTCTGAATTTTGCAAACCATCTTCTGCAAGTTCTTTCATTCACACATTCCTCTCCATAAACTGAGTGAATGTTTCTAGCCGCTTCGGCTGCTGAGTTTCCTTTCTTGAACTCATAAAGCATTATATGCCTCAAATGATTCTTGGATACTTCCATGTTAGCAGGGTTTTAATCAAACAAAATTTAATTTTATTTGATCAGTTTAAATGCATCTAAACATAAAAATAATGTTCAGCTCCATTAGATATTATAAAATACTCTTTAAATTTCGTTCATTTTAACAAAAAGTTAAAATTCGGACAGAAATTATGGCATGACGTGATAAGTTGGTTTTGTTTGTTTGTTTTGTTTTACGGCATATCAACATCCATCGGCTATTTAATGCCGACAAGATTTTTATTGTTGGTAATATTTTTTCTTCAAAAATGTATCGTTGGTAATATTTTTTCATCAAAAAATATATTTCTGGTAATATTTTTTCTTCTAAAATGTATCGCTAGTTATATTTTTTTTCTCCAAAAATATATATCTGGTAATATTTTTTCTTCAAAAATGTAGCGCTAGTAATATTTTTTTTCTCCAAAAATATATATTTGGTAATATTTTTTCTTCAAAAATGTATTGCTGGTAATATTTTTTCCTTCAAAAATATATTTCTGGTAATATTTTTTCTTCAAAAATGTATTGCTGGTAATATTTTTTCTTCAAAAATGTATTGCTGGTAATATTTTTTCCTTCAAAAATGTATTGCTGGTAATATTTTTTCCTTCAAAAATATATTTCTGGTAATATTTTTTCTTCAAAAATGTATTGTTGGTAATATTTTTCCAAACATGTATTACTGGAAATAATATATCGCTAGTAATAATTTTTTATAAAGTATTTCTGCTACTAAAACCTATTTTTACACTTTCATAGTGTTTTGACTCCATTTGGGGGTACCTATTTGCCCATAGCTGGGACCCTAACAGGTGCTACCACCCGAGTCAGCCTTGCTGTAGGACGTAGTTTATTGTCTTACCCATGACGTGGATGCATTTATCGTCATACCTAGGATAGAATTAAGTTGGAACTTGGACTACCGGAAATAGAGTTCATAAATGTATCAGTCTGTTTTTTTGTTTTGCTATGTTCACGAGAAATTCATTCTCATTTTTTCTTTTAAGTTCTTACGAACACTTTCAAAATATCCCTTATCAGAAGAACTCCTACAAACGATTGTTCTGGAACAAAAAATACATGTCTTTATTTTTTTTATTAATTATACTACATTTTTCAGTCCAGTATTCTTTAAATTCCGTAATATCTTCTTCATTTGAACGACATCGTTTCTTAGTTGATGATCGTGACATTCTGCACAATCTGTAAAGAGAAGAAAATAAAAATACATCACATAATGATAGACATGAAAGAGAAAAAAGAATAAAAGGGAATTTAATGAATAAGTTTCGCGTGCCAGAAACAAGTCATCGGTGTGCCATGTTTGGCACGCATGCAAAGGGTTGCCTACCCGCGTTACAGAGAATCGTTATTTTAATCTTTACTCGATGATGTTTACTGTCTCATGATCACAAACACACACAAACACACAGACGTATATATATATATATATATATATATATATATATATATATATATATATATATAAAGGAAGAGGTTATAGTTATTCAACGAGAAAAAAAATGTATAAAAAAAAAAAGAAAAGAAAACAGCGTTTTGGTTGCAATGTGGATTTTTTAAAATATATATTATGCTTTATTTTCCATAATTTTGCAACACGCGTTTCGTATCTCACGACCTTCTTCAAGCAAAAAGTGCCTATTTTCACATATTATTAAAATGAATTAATTTTCCTTATGCTTTTGAATGTTAAACATTCTCGATGTAAAACAGTCTCTTTTTTGTGTGGCAATTTATATACATATACATACATACATATATATATATATATATATATATATATATATATATATATATATATATAGATATAGATAGATAGATAGATAGATAGATAGATAGATAGGATGGAGGAGTGAGGGAGCTATAAGCAGAAACTTTAGTTACAATCATGCGCCGAAGGGAAATGTTGCATTTGTAAGAACGTTAAATTTTAATATTTTTGGCGTCCAACGTGTCTAGTCGCACAACGCAGCCGATCTCATTCGGCTTCCCGACGCTTTCGATTTTGCTTGCATCGCTGTTATTATTTTTAATATCCCACATTGTGACAATAGAAGCTTTGATAAGATAGTTTAGATATTGTGAAAACCTGGACGTAAATGTAACGGAGCATGATTAAGAAATCAGTGCACTTTCTCTATAAATTTTCGCCCCAGTGAATTGTTTCAGTAACATTTACACACGTTACATAGAATCTTTCCACTTTGTCATTCAAAAGAATATTTTAAAATTCACATGATAATTTTTTGACGGTATCATCTTCTTTGTCCGTGTCTTTTCAGCACATGGGCGATCATGCGTTTCCACAATATCCTTCCTTTAGAAATTTTATCTTTCTGTTCTAAACCCTGTTTCTCCTAAACCCTGTTCCGCCATGTATTCACTCACGCTCACTGTTTTATGTTGATGTCCTTTGTCCCTCTCGCGTTTAATCTGTCCTGTGAGTATCAGGTTTTCCAAACACACTTTCCTCATTATGTACACTAGAAAATTCTACTTCCTCCTTCTGATGTTAAGTATAAGTTTCATTTATGTTTCCGATTTCCCTAAAAAAAACTTCATTGTTGGTCACATATACGGTCCATGGTATTCTCAGCATCGTTCTGTTGAACCGCATTTCAATGTTTGAAGAGATGGTTCACTGCCATATAGGAGGACAAATATCCCTAAGAGTTTAATATTCTTTTTTTTGATTCTTGTGAAGTTTTTTTTTGTCTGTGACTTAATATTCTGCTTAGGTTTTGGAAGGCATCTTTGGTTATCCCAGTGCTGATTTCAATGTCGTACTTTCCGTCCTCTGTTAAAACATTTCCCAGATATTTAAATTTTTAGTACTTTTTTGATTCTGGCGTCTCCGATTTCATTTGCATGTTGGAAACATCCTTTTGCTAATAATCATGTATTTTGTCTTCTTGCAAGTGATGTTTAGTCCTTTCTTCACGCTTTCCTTTACTAGCTTCTGTAGGAGCTTTTGTAGTTTCCCTTCCGGGTCTGCTGTCAACCCACTGTCATCTGCATATCTTATATTATTAAGATCATGGCCGCCAATAATGAATCCAGGTAGGGCTTCTAATTCTCTCAGAATTGCAAATACCCTTGGCTAAGTTATAAATTCGCCTCTTCTCCCCCATCTATGGGTCAATTAGTAAGACTTGTATCCCTAAAACTATTTACCGTGTCCCTTCAGGGGTAGGCGATCATGGCTCTCGAAAACTTCCTGTCTCTTGCAGTTCGTAATAAATTTTGTTTTTCTGTTATATCTTCTAAATCCTATTCCGCCATGAATTCATTCAAACTCATTAAGTATGTTTTGTGTTTAGTTCCTCTCGCCTTCAATCTGTCCTGTGAGTATCAGATTTACCAAACACACTTTTCTCATTATGTCACCTAGAAACATAAACTGTCTCGTTCCGATATTATGTATGTTTCGTTTTCGTTCATATTTGTTCTATGGTATCCTCAGCATCCTTCTGTAGAACCACATTTCTCTTGCGTCAAGTTTCTTCTTCATCTTTGACATTGTTCACTGCCATCTAAGAGGACAGAAATCCCGTAACAGTTCAGTACTTTTTACCTTTTTCTAACGAGGTATTTTCTGTTTTTTAATACTCTGCTTAGCTTTTGCCATCCCAATACGGATTTCAGTGTCGCACTTTCTGTTCTCTGTTAAAAAAAAAAAACAAAACTTTTAGATATTTAAATATTTAGTACTTGTTTGATCTGTTTTTAGCAACCATGCATTCTATCTTCTTACAGTTGATGTTTAGTCCTTTCTTCTCGCTTTCCTTCACTATCTTCTGTAGGAGTTTTTGTAATTTTCTTTCCTTGTTTGCTATCAACACTGTGTCGTCTACATAAATTCATTTACACTTTATATGATACGTAAGTGTAGGTTGGAAGTTCTCAATATACGTTTTTCGACAACTTTCGCTAACTTGATTATTTCTCCAAGAAGCTATTTTCTTAATTTGCTGGTTGAACGAAATATCATTGTAATGACAATGGAGGACTGCAGCGTTTTCCATTTACGTTCACTTAATGAAAAACATTTCATTACCTTAGGGCACTGTTAAATAAACTTGTCTTTCAGTGCAATTTGCTAATGTATTGAGTTCGATCCGACTTGGACACCCTCAAAAGTGACCTTGGACTAAACTAAGTTAAGCGTAGTTGTTAGCTAAATCGGCTTCATTTTCATTGGCGCAACATATTCTTGTTTCTTGTCTTTGTACCATAGATTTTATTTTACCTAACGGAAAACAATGGCAGACAGGCTACCCTGACAATCTGATTAAAGTCTATTTTGTCCGCTACCATACGAAGCCAAACTTAGTAACTATCAAGAAAAGATTCGTTAGCAATACTTTGCAAACTGTTAGACCAACTATTGCTATATAGAAGTTGCTCTTTGAACGCGGCCTCGTGGCAAACTTGACGCAGCTTAACAAATGCTGGGATATGTAATTGTACTTACTAAATATACAAAGCATACGCCTTAGTGAAGGAGGTCGTTGTCAGCTTTGCAGGTGATTGTCTTACGAGATTAATGCTTCTTGGAGAACATTAACCTATTGCAATTTTTTAAACGTCAAAATGAAGAACTTTCAGCATCATTGATTTTATTCCTCATTTTCTTACATCAGAGTGTCAGAAAACTCAACATTGATAATTTGTATTTAAAATGGTAATAAAACAATAATAGGGAATATATTTCAGCTAGAAGTGACGAAAGACTAGGATCAATAATTAAAACAGATTTAGGATAAAGTATCACTGAATGGCGGTGGTAGTATAAGTGCAAACATATATGTCATTAAATAATCATAGCCTTTGCGGCTGAATTGATGGAGGCGACGTCCATTAATGACAGGCTTTAGAGATCTTGGTTGCAAATTCCTGTTTTAATCTTCTTCTATGTTTCTAGTTTTTTTTGCAGTTTCCTTTTACGATTGAAGACTATACCAACCCATAGTGTTATGGTATTATTATTATTATTATTAGAAATGTTCCTGTCCCTCCCTTCGTTAGTTTGCACGACCGTTACGTCCTGCCAATACCTCATAAATAATAGACTATTCCGTTTTGAGCGCGTGAAAAGAGAGGAAAATACACTGAGTGAGAAAATGAATGAAAGAAAGAAAGAAAGAAAGAAAGAAAGAAAGAAAGAAAGAAAGAAAGAAAGAAGGGAAGAAAGAAGGGAAGAAAGAAGTGAAGAAAGAAGTGCATAATGTACCCTGCCAAAACTTAAAATATAACGGACTATTCCATTTTCATTGCGGGGAGAGATTGGAAGAGACACTACTTGGTTTCAGTGAAAAAATGAAAGAAAGAAAGGAAGAAATAAAAGAAAGAAAGGACGAAAAAAGATAGAAGTTTTTAACGGTTGTTTTACTGAAGTTGTCAATTTCAAATCTTTTCATTTGTACCCACTTCTTAAAATAACAGCCAGCCTTCATATTTATGATTCTCATTGCAATATTTTGTTAAAGCTGTTAAGCTCAAATATTTAACAATATGATACGGGAATTTCTACAGATATTTTATTGTTGCAAAACTCGTCATGAGTTTATTCAGTCATTCAATTAAGAATTAAATTTCATCGGAATATTAAAATAGAAAAACCGTGAAATATTCATGGATTAAAACTAGTTATTATTATTATTAATGGAAGAACAAGGTAAATAATCTGGCCCTTGTTATTCTCTATAACAATCAAATTAGGTTTTCGTTCTTCTATGACATGAATTATTATCATTATTAATGGAAGAACAAGGTAAATAATCTGGCCCTTGCTATTCTTTATAACAATCAAATTAGGTTTTCGTTCTTCTATGGCATGAATTATTATTATTATTAATGGAAGAACAAGGTAAATAATCTGGCCCTTGTTATTCTCTATAACAATCAAATTAGGTTTTCGTTCTTCTATGACATGAATTATTATTATTATTATTATTATTATTATTAATAATAATAATAATAATAATAATAATAATAATGACGATGAAAAAACTTTTAATAAAATCGTACTGGTTAACAAACAATTTTGCATAAATTACACACAAATCAAACATATTTATAGACATGGTGTCTGCTTCTTGGTAATGATTAGCTTTGTTTGATTTCGATTCTCATTGGGTATTCTTTTCTTGTTATCTTGTGTCAAATTAAGTTAAGGTTAATAAATAATTATCAAGATAATTTATTCAAAGTAATGCGGTTGCCTTTGTTCCAAACTGGGGAAAAGCAAGTATTTCGAATTTTGATTTTCGAGGCAGTGCGTCATGTGGTAAACTAACGCAATCTAATCTTCTAATCTCGGTAATTTGACCGAAGTTTAGCCATAGTCATACAGAATTATGCACAAGTAAAATGATTGACACAGAAACTGACTTTTCCAAGGCGAGAAAAAAAATCTGTTTAAAATCTTGAAAGTGGCATTATCATTTCAAAAATGTCTTTCCATACCTTCCTTTCCATGTAGCTTTTAAGTATGGTTTGCCTTTTCAACATTGCAGTCTCTCTTCGGCAGTTTATTTGCACAATTCCATTCCTTGGGTTTCTAGCAGGGTCTCTTTGTTCCAGTTGTCCTTCAACATGACCTGTGAGTGTCAAATTCACAAAGCCTTCTTTCCTTATGATGTGTCATGTATAATCGTCCTTTTTGTTTCAAGTTGTCTTAAAACGTCCTCATTGCTCCCATGTTCAGTTCATATTATTCTCAGCAACCTTTTGTATAAAAACCACATCTCTGTTAACTCGAGTCAACGTTTGAAAATAACTCCAGCTAACTTCTGAACTTCATCGATTCCCCTTCTTCATTCCTTGTCATATAGCATGGTTTATATTACATAGTATTTCACCAAGCTTTTGTTTGGTTTGGTTTACGGCATAACATCCTTAATGCCGACAAGATTTATATTGCTGGTAATATTTACTTTTTCAAAAAAAGTATTTCCGATTTTTCCAAAAATGTATTTCTGGTAATATTCCTTTTTTCAGAAATGTATTTCTGGTAATATTTCTTTTTCCAGAAATGTATTTCTGGTAATCTTTTTTTTTTTTTTAGAAATATATTTCTGGTAATATTTCTTTTTTCAGAAATGTATTTCTGGTAATATTTCTTTTTTCAGAAATGTATTTCTGGTAATATATTTTTTTTTTAGAAATATATTTCTGGTAATATTTCGTTTTTCAGAAATGTATTTCTGGTAATATATTTTTTTTTAGAAATGTATTTCTGTTAATATTTCTTTTTTCAGAAATGTATTTCTGGTAATATTTTTTTTTTTTTTAGAAATATATTTCTGGTAATATTTCTTTTTTCAGAAATGTATTTCTGGTAATATTTCGTTTTTCAGAAATGTATTTCTTGTAATATTTCTTTTTTCAGAGATGGAGTGCTGGTAATATTTTTCCAAAAATGTATTGGTGGTGATTTTTTTTCCAAAATGTATTGCGGATAATATTTTTTTCCAAAAAGGATTTCTGGTAATAATTCTGATGATAATATTTTTTCTTCAAAAATTAATTGCTGGTAATAATTTCAGTATCTGTCTATATTTCTGAGATGAGGTATTATGTACACTATATACATTATTCGGACTATTGTCCTCATTGTTGTCGCCATATTTATTACAACGTTTGGGCCGTTGTACACTCCAGCCTTCTTCAGGCGGTTGGAATGTCCATCCAAGGACACATGGCACAGTGGATAATGGCGTTGGTTAGATCCAGCGACAGGACTCAAAGAGTGTGAGTTCAATACCCTGTTAAGGCAGCGGAGAACTTGCAGAGGCGAATTAACAGGAGATAACTGATAACTGACATCCATCAAACATGGCACGTGGAACTAGAACAGTCTACCTCAATGAGCGAAATAAACAGTTCAGTTCGAAATTCCAACCACCTGAAGAAGGCCGGAGCGTAGAACGGCCGAAAACGTTGTAATAGATATGGCGACAAAGATGAGGACAATAGTCCGAATAATATAAATAGTGAATTTTTTTTAGAAAAGAAATGTATCGCGAAATATAAAACGGTTTCTCATACATTTTGACCCCAGTTTGTAGTTTACCTATTTTCCCATAGTTGGGACCCTAACAGGTGCTACCACTCCAGGTTAGGGTAGACCTGGGAACACCAGCAATTAAGAGGTGGTTCCAAGCTCCTCAAAACCTGATCAGAGGCCTTGCTGTCGGATGTAGTTTATCATCTTACCCAGGACGGGCTTTTATTTGTTTTTAAATGAAATTTTACTCTTTCTTAATAATCTGCTTAGCTTTTGGAAGGCATTTATTGCTATTCCATTTTCTTACAATTCCTTGATTTTGGTATCTCCAATTTGTAGTATGTATTTTCGGATATTCCGCTTCCTGGTAACCGAGCGTTTTCGGAGAGAAGGTTCACGAATATGTGCAACACAGTGTTTCTGGAAAGTTATGTTGACCAGTTATAAAGTGAAAGTTACGGGACGTGCTCCCCCCCAAAAAAAAAAAAAAAAAATGATTTTTTTAGTGCAAATCGTTGCTGATATTTGGCGTATCCTTGACTTGTGGAAGAAATGTAATTCGAATATCTTTGTTGGCAATCTTCACAAAAGGAGGTGACCTTTTTCTTTAATTTTTTTTCTGTCTTTTTCTTCTTCAATTTTGTCATTAAGATGGCAGGTCCAATGGGAAGTAAACACTTTATAGTAAATGAAACAAGAATCTCCGCCCTTCTCTCCATCGTTCGTGAGAGAATGAGTTGAATGTAGATGTGTGTAGTCGTGTTCAGAGACACTCGCTTCACTTGCAATCAAGTAATCAGCAATCTGGTATTACCCTGGACAATTGGACAATGATAAGATTTGCAGCCGGCAACCATCCTGTCAGAAACAAGCCTCGCTAGTATTTCCACTTGGACTTGTTATTTGACTGGCCTTTAGAAGAAAAACAAGGGAAAACGATAATAAATACACAGAAGACAAAAGAAAAAAAATGAGTAACAGAGGGAGAGAAAGAGAAAGAGGGAGGGAGGGAGACGACATAGACAATGAAAAAGAAAGGCAAAAGATAGAAAGAAACGAAGAGGTGAATGAGTGTCCATGAAAAAAAGAAAGTATAAATGGGAAAAGGTTAAAGAAAGAAAGAACGAAATGTGAGAGAAGAAAGAAAGACATAGAAAATCAAAGGAGAAGAAAGAAAGAAAGAAAGAAAGAAAGAAAGAAAGAAAGAAAGAAGTTAAAGAGTTGGTAGGAAAAAAGGGATAGAAAAAGGTAGAAGGAATCAAATGTTTAGAAAGAAAGAAAGAAAGAAAGAAAGAAAGAAAGAAAGAAAGAAAGAAAAGGACAGATGCCAGGAAAGAAAGAAAGAAAAGGACAGATGCCAGGAAAGAGAAAAGAAGCAAAAGTGTGGACAGCAAGGAAGAAAGAAAGAAGAAAATTTAGAAGGAAAGAAAGAAGAAAATGGGTGGATAGAAAGTAATTAAAAAAGACAGAAAGAAAGAAAGAAAGAAAGAAAGAAAGAAAGAAAAGAGTGGTCATAACGGACGAAACGAACTGGAAAGGAAAGTAAGAAAGGAAGAGTGGATATAAAAAAAAGAAATAGAAAAACGTACAAATAAAGAAAGAAGTAGAAGAGTAAGCAGAAAGAAAGGAATAGGAAAAAGAAAGTTAGGAGAAAAAGTGGACAGTGAGAAAAAAGAAAAAGAAAGAAAAAGAAAGAAAGAAAAAGAAAGAAAGAAAGAAAGAAAGAAATAAAGAAAGAAAGAAAGAAAAAATAAATAAAAAGGAAGGTAAGAAAGAAAGAAAGAAAAAAGAAACGAATAGGGAAGAAGAAAGAAAGATAAGAAAGAAAGAAAAAGAAGAAGAAAAGAAAGTAAAGAAAGAAAAGAAAGAAAAGAAAAAAAAAAAAAGAAAGAAAGAGAGAAAGAAAGAAAGAAAGAAAGAAACGAATAGGGGAAGGTAGTAGGAAAGATACGAGTAACGAAAGAAAGAAAGAAAGAAAGAAAGAAAGAAAAGAAAGAAAGAAAGAAAGAAAGAAAGAAAGAAAGAAAGTGAAGGTGGTGAAAGGAAAATAAAAGAAAGAAAGAAAGAAAGAAAAAAAATAAAGAAAAGAAAGAATGAAGGAATAGGACAGATGCCAGGAAAGAAAAAATGAAAAACAGAATGTAGACAAAATGTACGAGGAAATGAAAGGAATGAGGAAAGATAGAGAATGTGAAGAAGAGAGAGGGGAAGACGAGACGATAGAAAGAAATAAATGGCGCCAGGAATAGACATGTGTGAGATAGAGAAGGAAAGAGATTAGGAAGCATGAAAGAGGAAAGGAGGTGATGGATGAGACAAAATGAAAAACGAAATGACATAAAAAGTTGAAGTAACAAAGAGAAGGAACCGAAAGAAAGTATAGAAAGACAGAGAATAAAGAAGCAGTGGGACAGATTAATGAAAAGAGAGAGGGTGAGAGAGGAGGAGAAAGAGATATTAATAAAGAGAGAGGAGAATGAAAACAGAAGCAACAAAAGAAGAATATTAATTGAGAAGGTGAGGAGAGAAAAAAAGAAGGAAGTACCCTTCAAAGCTGAAGAGAAAAAGTCAATTTAGATGCAATGTTAAAAATGCAAAAAAAAAAAAAAAAAAAACGAGGAAAAATCGGATGCAAAAATAAAAATCGTTAAATACTTTTATCTTTTATATCCTTACGGTATCTAAAAACCTAGTTAAGCCTCAGAATTGATAAGGGTAAATTTAATCCCATTTTAATAATCCGAATACACAATCTAAAGCTGTGTATCATCTAAAGTTTTCGCAGTGAATATCGCTATTGAGACGGTAAAAAAAAAATATCTTATAAAAATGTTTCAAGCCACTTTCAGCTTTTGAGCAGTTCTGATAAGTATTAATATTACTCACCAAATAGTTCTGGTGAGTAATATTAATACTCACCTGAACTGCTCAAAAGCTGAAATAATCGCTCTTTTCCTACTAAGTCTAGTCGATGTTGCTCAAACTGTGCTTAAAGGCATCATTTGAACGCTGCGACGATCTTGTAAGTTTGGTTGGTTGGTTGATTAGTTTTGTTTAGCGGCATATCAACACCTCTGTGGGTTATTTAATACCAAAATCTAAATATTTTCAACGCAATTGTATGCCTTCAGTTACAAATAAAATTTATCATTGGTCATTTTACTATAAATATGTATTGTTTGTTGGTTAATTTTGTTTAGCGGGATATCAAACTCTATGGGTTATTTAATGCCGTAATCTGAATATTTTAAACGCAATTATATGCCTTCAGTTATAGAGAAAATATATCGTTGCTCATTTTAATATATGTATTGTTGGTTGGTTGATTTTGTTTAGCGGCATTTCAAACTTTTATGGGATATTTAATACCGAAATCTAAATATTTTGAACTACAGATAAAATATATCGTTTGTCATTTTACTATAAATATGTATTGTTGGTTGGTATTGATGGTAATGTTTTAGATTATGTGAACTTTGTTCTAAATAATTATTCGAAAACAATTTTTCGAATTACAAATCGTTTTAATGAAAATTAATCGAAATGACAATTATACTCGATGATAATTATTCGAAATGCAAAAATTTATCGCAATAAAAAAATAAAAAAATAAAGAGGAAATGCACAAATGATAATATCTTTAATAAAACCGCATTTGCATTTCGAATACATTGAAGGTCGTTCTTAACGGATTCTCCTCCAGCTCCTATCCCACGAACACTGGTGTTCCGCAAGTCTCTATCCTAGGTCCTACTCTGTTCCTTATCTTCATTAACGATCTTCCTGATGTCATAAGTTCCCAAGTAGGGGACGACACTAGTATTTACTCTTGCCTCAAAAACAAATCTAGTGTCGCCGACAAAACCAACCTGTCCGTTCGTCTAGAAAAGTACCTCCAATCGGTTGTGGACTGGGTCAGTTTAACTTTAATTCCTCAAAAACAAAACTGCTCTCTATTATTCACCAGAGAGAACCATCCCTGTTTCCCATTAGAATGTCTGACGTTCAACTCCACGGGAGCACCTCTTTGCGACTGCTCGGTCTCACATTGTCCGCTGACCTGAGATGGAACGAAAACATTGAGTCAATAGCTTCGTCCACCGCAAGGAAAGTTGGGTCCCTGTGCCGCGCCAGGAATTTTTTCTCGCCGGAGTCGATCCTTCAAATCTACAAATCAACCAGTAGCCGTTGCATGAAGTATTGCTGCTATATATGGTCTGGAGCCCCTTCTATTTCTCTCAAGGTGCTTGATAAAATCCAAAGACGGATATGCTATGTAATTGGCCCTGATCTGGCATCTCGTCTGCAGTCGCTCTCTCACAGACGTGCCGTTGCCTCCCTCTGTCTTTTTTTACAAATACTTTCACGGTAACTGCTCTGATGAGCTGCTTTCGCTGGTTCCAAGACTTCATGAATTTAAGCGTTTAACTAGGCTGGCATCTCGCTCTCACCCTTTCACTGTCGAAAACTGTTAAATGTAGCCGTCTCTTCTACTCTAATAGCTTCATGTTTCGCACTTCTCGCCTGTGGAACTCCCTCCCCATTTCTTGTTTTCCTGATAGGTATAATCTCCAATTATTCAAATGTAACATCAATCGACGTCTCCAGATGCCTTGATTTATCTCCTAACCTTCTCGTCATATTTTCCTCTATTACTTTTCTTTGTTCTCGCTCCAACTCTCTGTAACCCCTTGCGTGTTAGTGGCTTCCCACCTTGCTTGGGGTTGAATGCTTAAAAAAAACGAAAACAAAAAACGATTTAATAAGAATAAATCCTTATAATCTTAAGTTATTTGACACTGTACGCAAATAGTCAACTACTAAAGAGTTCTAGTTAAAGTATGCCACTAAATTTTTACGTTTTCCATTTACTTCGCGGCATTTCTTGGTGTTCTTGATATTTTCGCAACCTGCTCTTACTTTTACAATATGAATTTCTTGCAAGTTCTGTTCACTTATAAGAGTGTCTACGAATTTCCATATTGTGAGCTGATGGGATGACACTTGCTGCAAAAGCCCTATTCCATACTTCAAGGACTTTATTAGTTCTAGGTAAATCAGAACTGACACTCTCAAAGCAAACCCAGATACCTATTTCAAACATAGGTATTTCGAATAATTATTATTTAGTATAATTGGCCTTAGGGAACCTCGGCGTGGTGTAATGGTTAACAAGCTTGTCTCGCTAGAACATTTACGACTGAGTACTGAGTTCGATCCTCACTGAGTGGCCCAAAGTTTCGGCCTTGTGGCATATCTTAGCTACGCTTGGAAAATCACTTTAGAGGTGCCCAACCCTGCAGAACAGCTGCCAGAGGCCGCGCCCTATCAACGCACAATTGCACAATTGACGGTTGTGGGGGCTGAGGGCAATTTTTCTGCCCTGCGCGGGTGTACGCGCTCGGGTTCCCAACTTAAAAAAGACCTTAGGTCACAACTCGTCCTAGTGGTGAGACAGAGTAAATACCCAGTATAATTATCTTTTCGATTAATTTTCATTCTTATATTTTACAATTCGAATAAATGTTTTTCGAATATTTTTTTTCAAGCAATTTTCTCGATACGATTTTTTAATAATAAAATGTATTTCTCGTATTTTTACTATAAAATTTTATTTTTTTACTTTCAGAGTATTTTATTTTTATTTGGGTGTTCACTATTTGCCCTAAGAGATGCTACCACCCCACTTCTGGGGGAACCTTGGGACAACAGAAATTACGAGGTGGTTTCACGCTCCACAAAAAAACATCCAATCTCCCAACCAGGGACCTTTCTGTTGGATGTGGTTTATGGTCATACTCAGGTTAGAATTTGTATGGAAGCATGGTGGTTGAAATCAGCAAATCAGTTTCAAACTGTGGAAGTTTGCGGTTACTTTGGACGATTACACTTGGGACAAGGAAAGAATCCACTTTTACCTCCAGCTATAAGTAAACATCGGGGCACTTAGATTCCGTTAATTATGTAAAAAAAAAAAGTTCATATTGAACCGCGGTTTAAGAAGGCGGACCCGTAAAGATTCGTAATTGCTACAGGCCTCCATGGATCGTTTGAGAAATCAAAATCATAATCATCATCAGTTCCAGAACTGGGCATAGTCGTAGGTTGCTGATCACCTGACCGGTTCTTTCTGCCTACCTGTGTTGAAAGCGGAAGTGTTTATTCATGCGTAGCGTGTCTTGGGTAAGTTGACCTAGCGAAGCCCATCCCTCTCCATGTCAAAAACCAGTCGGTTTCTTCCAACTTGACGGTTCACCTTGCTCATGAACACGTGGCCGTCGATTCAATCGGAGAGAACCTCCGCGCTTTGTGTTGACTCGGAAGTCCTCTCTTAGCGATGCGGTGTCAATAGCGCACTCATTGCATTTATATCTATGGAGCCCAGTGTACCCTATTTTGCCCCATGGCCATTGACTTTACAAATAAGTTCATCCGTTTTTTGACAGGTCTTTTTAAAGCCTTCTGTGTGTCTCAACACTCTTCTTACGAGAACAGTTGGATGGATGAATCTGTTTAGTAAGCGATGCTTGTTTTGTTTGTTTAATGGCATATCCTCTCATTAAGAGCCATTTAATACTGAAATCTCATTTTCTTGAAAGTTTTGAAGTAATAAAAACATGTTATTCTGCTTTCACAGTTGAATACATGGTAGATGATACACAGCTTTTGTGCATATACATGTTTATATGGACAAAATTATTACAGGCGGTGATATGTGTGTTTTATGTTCTAGGTTTGTTGTAGTTATATTTTGGAATAGAACTTGATTTCTTTAAGAAATTGTATGATATTATATGGATTAATATAATGAAAGGATTCTTTCATGTTATTTGTTTGGTTAGTTGATTGTACTATGATTACTTACATTATTTACATTATTCGGACTGTTATCTTAATCTTCATTGCCATATTCACAACGTTTCGGCCGTTGTACGCTCCGGCCTTCTTCAGGTGATTGAAATTTCGAGCTGAAGCCTTTATTTCGTCCACTGGGGTATATTGATCTAGTTCCACGTGTCATGCCTCTTCTGGATGTCTCAGTTATTTCCCTTTAACTCAACTCTCCAAGTTTGATTCACCACTGCTGTGGCCTGGTATTAAACTCACAACACTTCAGGTCTAGTCACTGGAATTAACCAATGTCTATATCCAATGGGTCATGTGTCCATGAGGACACATTGTGTCTCGCTCCTCTTTCGGCATTTGCCCATAGCTGGGACCCTAACAGGTGCTACCACCCAAGGTCAGAGTAAACCTGGGAACAACAGCAATTATGAAGTGTTTCCTCGCTCCTCAAAACCTCCAATCTTCCGTCCAGGGGCCGGATGAAAATTATTGTCATATCCAGGACTTTGTCGGCAATGGCGCGAGCCTGAGGGAGGTAGTAATGGATTATATATTACAAATAGCAATTAGAGAGTGACCTAACATAAATGGTCGAAAAATAGTAAAAAAACAATCATTGTTTTGAGTGTCGTCCGACATGGGAATCGATTTACTTCATAGTTAACATCAATAGATTTGATAGAGTCCAAAAGCATCTCCGAGTCCTTGGAGATGACGAATTGTTTTCCACTCTCTCACAGACGGGATATGGCAAGCCTCTCGTTGCTCTATCGCTAGTTTCACGGAAAGTGCGCGTACCATCTACATCCGTTGGTTCAGCCAGGCCTAACCATCTCGACAAAGGCCCACCATGCAACTTACATTGTAACAAACCACTCATATTGCCACCGTGTTTCATCGGTGAGAAGTAAGTTCCATTCGAACAGGTTCTTCTCGCTAACCGCTGTTCTGTGCAACCGGCTCAAAAGAGAATGTTTTCCCGATCACTACCCTGTTACTTAACCTGATCAAGTCTAGGGTTAACCGGTATCTTCCTCTCCTATCCGTACAAACTGCCTCCGTGTATATGTTAAGCTGGCCACCCGTATTCGAGGATGCCCTTATACTAGAGCGGCTAGATGTTTGCGTTTATGCTGAGCAGACCTTAGTTACAGTTTCTGGGAAATAGCGTGTTATCTAGCGTTATAAACAATTCGAACAAGGCCAGCACGCTCAGGCCATCGGCCACGATGACTTGTGACTTCGTGCTAGCACAACTATCGAAGGCCCCATTTTCCGTCTACCCAATCTTCAGGCACTTTCCATAGGTGCCGCATGCTGGGATCGACCCCTATAACATCAGAAAGTCTCCTTCCTAACAAATAGACCATGGCGAAATTTGAACCCGGGTCTCATGGTTGGAATGAAAACGTTCTAACCACGGGGCCACGTACTTTACCGTAAAAAAAGTACTTTTCTGCTTATGCACGCTATTAATATCTCAACTATGTTGTCATAATTAAAAATAAAATACCGATAAAAGGTTTCTGCACAGGAAGTTATCTGATCATTTTGCTAAAACGCAGACTCAATCCAAAGATCAGTTTACTTATTTTCTGACACCAGATAAGTCTAGATTAATAGGTGAGATTGTGTAGCGCGTACAGCTTGTCTGAAAAAAAAATCAGCACTGGAAATGCTATCCACATTGCATGTAAAGATTCTGGTGTTATGCTGGAGATACGAGTTTTACAATCACCTCAGAAGTTAAAAGATGCTACCAATTCACCCCCAGGAGGTTCTCTATCACGGCCTTTCTTAATTTTGGTGGTGGTTCACGAATTGATGTTTCTATCAAAAGAAGCCCACGTAGATTATCACGATTATGAGTAGTGATTCACCTCCAGTTAGATACACGGTACGTTTTACGGTAGGGGATCTTTCTAAAGGAGCAAACACATGCCTTGTTGATTAGTAGGAATTAACAGGAAAGTAATGTCAAATTGGCTGCCCTTGGGATAAATTCATGATGTAAGTAAACAAGTTTAAACATTGCTATTTTAAATCTGATTAGTTTTGAAGAGATTTATTCAAACCATGTAATTTCGTTAAATCCCGTTAAAGAAACAAAAATAAAACAAATATGATTTATTAAGAATTTAGGTTGCTAGAAGTAGCTATGAAGATTTCACTGTTTCTTTATTTGGAGTTTCTGATGTATCTTAATTATTTATATAGTAAATTAATAATGTACTGGCAACTTCTACGACTATAAAATATTTAGGGACACTCGACTATTGCACCGGTAAAAATTTGGGCCAAAAATTTTGTAGCGACTTAGTAAATAGGATTGTACGTATATACACATGTTAAGTAGATGAAATATAAAGTGTATAGTAAACAAAGAGACAAGAAAAAAGTTGATTACTGATCATGTGACGTAGAATAACACAACACAGCACAACTTTAATTATCGTTAGGTCTTACTGCAGACAATTATTTGAAGATGTATAAAGGGCTCAAATGGACTTGAGAAGAGAAAATAATGACATAATCAAGATGTTGGCGTTCCACACTACTTCAAAGAAAAGGTTAGGAAAGAAACTCCCATCAATACTGGAAAGAGAGATAACAGCTACTGGACTAGAGAAGAGAAAATAATGACATAATCAGGATGTTGACGTTCCACACTACTTCAAAGAAAAGGTTAGGAAGGAAACTCCCATCAATACTGGAAAGAGTGATAACAGCTACTGGACTTGAGAAGAGAAAATAATGACATAATCAGGATGTTGACGTTCCACACTACTTCAAAGAAAAGGTTAGGAAGGAAACTCCCATCAATACTGGAAAGAGTGATAACAGCTACTGGACTTGAGAAGAGAAAATAATGACATAATCAAGATGTTGACATTCCACACTACTTCAAAGAAAAGGTTAGGAAGGAAACTCCCATCAATACTGGAAAGAGCGATAACAGCTACTGGACTTGAGAAGAGAAAATAATGACATAATCAAGATGTTGACATTCAACACTACTTCAAAGGAAAGGTTAGGAAGGAAACTCCCATCAATACTGGAAAGAGCGATAACAGCTACTGGACTTGAGAAGAGAAAATAATGACATAATCAAGATGTTGACGTTCCACACTACTTCAAAGAAAAGTTTAGGAAAGAAACTTCCATCAATAATGGAAAAAGCGATAACAGCTACTGGACTTGAGAAGAGAAAATAATGACATAATCAAGATGTTGACGTTCCACACTACTTCAAAGAAATGGTTAGGAAAGAAACTCCCATCAATAATGGAAAGAGCGATAACAGCTACTGGACTTGAGAAGAGAAAATAATGACATAATCAAGATGTTGACGTTCCACACTACTTCAAAGAAAAGTTTAGGAAAGAAACTCCCATCAATAATGGAAAAAGCGATAACAGCTACTGGACTTGAGAAGAGAAAATAATGACATAATCAAGATGTTGACGTTCCACTACTTCAAAGAAATGGTTAGGAAAGAAACTCCCATCAATAATGGAAAGAGCGATAACAGCTACTGGACTTGAGAAGAGAAAATAATGACATAATCAAGATGTTGACATTCCACACTACTTCAAAGTAAAGGTTAGGAAAGAAACTCCCATCAATACTGGAAAGAGCGATAACAGCTACTGGACTTGAGAAGAGAAAATAATGACATAATCAAGATGTTGACATTCCACACTTCTTCAAAGGAAAGGTTAGGAAAGAAACTCCCATCAATACTGGAAAGAGCGATAACAGCTACTGGACTTGAGAAGAGAAAATAATGACATAATCAAGATGTTCACGTTCCACACTACTTCAAAGAAAAGGTTAGAAAGGAAATTACCATCAATACTAGAAAGAGTGATAACAGCTACTGGACTTGTGAAGAGAAAATAATGACATAATCAAGATGTTGACGTTCCACACTACTTCAAAGAAAAGGTTAGAAAGGAAATTACCATCAATACTAGAAAGAGTGATAACAGCTACTGGACTTGTGAAGAGAAAATAATGACATAATCAAGATGTTGACGTTCCACACTACTTCAAAGAAAAGGTTAGAAAGGAAATTACCATCAATACTAGAAAGAGTGATAACAGCTACTGGACTTGTGAAGAGAAAATAATGACATAATCAAGATGTTGACGTTCCACACTACTTCAAAGAAAAGGTTAGAAAGGAAATTACCATCAATACTAGAAAGAGTGATAACAGCTACTGGACTTGAGAAGAGAAAATAATGACATAATCAAGATGTTCACGTTCCACACTACTTCAAAGAAATGGTTAGGAAAGAAACTCCCATCAATAATGGAAAGAGCGATAACAGCTACTGGACTTGAGAAGAGAAAATAATGACATAATCAAGATGTTGACATTCCACACTACTTCAAAGAAATGGTTAGGAAAGAAACTCCCATCAATAATGGAAAGAGCGATAACAGCTACTGGACTTGAGAAGAGAAAATAATGACATAATCAAGATGTTGACGTTCCACACTACTTCAAAGAAATGGTTAGGAAAGAAACTCCCATCAATAATGGAAAGAGCGATAACAGCTACTGGACTTGAGAAGAGAAAATAATGATATAATCAAGATGTTGACGTTCCACACTACTTCAAAGAAATGGTTAGGAAAGAAACTCCATCAATAATGGAAAGAGCGATAACAGCTACTGGACTTGAGAAGAGAAAATAATGACATAATCAAGATGTTGACGTTCCACACTACTTCAAAGAAAAGTTTAGGAAAGAAACTCCCATTAATAATGGAAAAAGCGATAACAGCTACTGGACTTGAGAAGAGAAAATAATGACATAATCAAGATGTTGACGTTCCACACTACTTCAAAGAAATGGTTAGGAAAGAAACTCCCATCAATAATGGAAAGAGCGATAACAGCTACTGGACTTGAGAAGAGAAAATAATGACATAATCAAGATGTTGACATTCCACACTACTTCAAAGGAAAGGTTAGGAAAGAAACTCCCATCAATACTGGAAAGAGCGATAACAGCTACTGGACTTGAGAAGAGAAAATAATGACATAATCAAGATGTTCACGTTCCACACTACTTCAAAGAAAAGGTTAGAAAGGAAATTACCATCAATGCTAGAAAGAGTGATAACAGCTACTGGACTTGTGAAGAGAAAATAATGACATAATCAAGATGTTGACGTTCCACACTACTTCAAAGAAAAGGTTAGAAAGGAAATTACCATCAATACTAGAAAGAGTGATAACAGCTACTGGACTTGTGAAGAGAAAATAATGACATAATCAAGATGTTGACGTTCCACACTACTTCAAAGAAAAGGTTAGAAAGGAAAATTACCATCAATACTAGAAAGAGTGATAACAGCTACTGGACTTGTGAAGAGAAAATAATGACATAATCAAGATGTTGACGTTCCACACTACTTCAAAGAAAAAGGTTAGAAAGGAAATTACCATCAATACTAGAAAGAGTGATAACAGCTACTGGACTTGAGAAGAGAAAAATAATGACATAATCAAGATGTTCACGTTCCACACTACTTCAAAGAAATGGTTAGGAAAGAAACTCCCATCAATGATGGAAAGAGCGATAACAGCTACTGGACTTGAGAAGAAAAAATAATGACATAATCAAGATGTTGACATTCCACACTACTTCAAAGGAAAGGTTAGGAAAAAACTCCCATCAATAATGGAAAGAGCGATAACAGCTACTGGACTTGAGAAGAGAAAATAATGACATAATCAA